>CM047871.1:24255964-24408824 GCA_026212405.1 Petrea volubilis | reverse complement strand
TACTCGAATATTCAGTCTCTATGCTCGATTATCTTCTCAAAGGTTTTGCGTTCTCAATTCCGCAGATCTCGGCGTATTAGGAATGGGACGCATGAACTTAATCTCCATGTGGCCGGGGAAGGAGGAGGCCATCTCCCCCCTCGGAGGATGCCCGAGCCATGACGGCGGCAACTGGTGCTCCGAGGATATCGGCCAGGGCACAGGCACCAGTTCACCGGCCATCGATGTGGAGGAGACGCCTCTGGCCGGAAAAGGAAAGCCCCGGACTCCACGCTCCGACGAGACCAACGGGGCCCGCTCCGAAGAAACCCGTCTCGAAGTCGGCCAAAGGCAGAGGCTGGCTGATGGCTCCGGGTATTCCTCGGAAGAGCTGGGGTGTTGAACTATCCGGACGCCCCGGAACCTCGATTCGGCCCCAAATATGGTGACCTCTCCGACCGTAGCATCTTCGGAGGGACGAGCAAAAGGTTGGCGATGAGGAGTTTCCAAAACGCCGTTTTTAAGGCCGATCAGGTCAGCCTGTCCGAGATCGATGATGCGGAGCTGGCCTTGAGCATCGCCCAGGACATGAACACTCTTCAGCAAAGGGTGTTCCATGGCCTTCGTCGGCTAGAGGTCAGCCGGGCGCGCTGTGATAAGGCCGAGCGGGAGGCTCGAGGAAGCAGCCTCAAGGCGGATTTAGATGAAGAGCGGCAGAAGAATCAAGTCGCTCAACGGGAGATCGCCGCAGCGCGGGGAAAGACTCGGGCCTTGGAAGAGCGACTCGAGAAGCTCGAGCTGGACTTCAAGACCAGGGAGTCCTCGTTGGAGCAAGAAGTTAGACTCCTGAGGGAGAAGGCCAAGGAGGCCCTCGTGCAGGGCGAAGAGAGGGGCCGCCGCTCGATGAGGACCGAATTGATGGCCTCGGTTCCCGACTGGGAGAGACAAGCCGTCAAGCGGTTCGTTCGAGGACGGGTGTTCGAGTATGCTACCATCCTCCGCGGGGCGAACGACGCAACCCTCGGATTTGAAAAAGCCTTCAAGCAGCTGAAGGCGCGGGGTGTCATCCGCAAGACTTTTCCATGGAGGGGTACGGCATTGGTCTGAACGATGCCGGGGAGGAGGATAACGAGGATGACGAGGCGCTGCCGGCATATGAGGGCGCAGAGTTCGCCCAAGTGATATCCATCGTGGAGAGGCAGGTGCGCAATGAGGAGCACAAGCGTTTGGGGGAGCCTCTCTCACCGGATGTGGAGCCCGACGATCCCATCGTCGTGGACCAAGACGGGTCACCTCGCTGGCGACAAGTGCCCGTCGAAAGCAGGTGCGGCTGGCGCGGGCCGATCAAGCCGTGGAGGCGGCCATCGAGGAGGTGGCCAAGGAGATAGATGGCGCTTAAGCCATAGGATTATAGGCCGGGGAGGATGCCCGAGAACATGTATTTTTTTTTTTGTGAACTTTATTATGATCGATGAAATTTGTGTGAATGGTTAATGGAATTTTTATGCCCATACAAGTGCCTGGTCGAAATACTATTTTCATGTTCATTTTTATTACTGGTTTCAGCCTCGAAATACATGTTATTTAATCCGGTAAGGGAGCATAAAATGTCCAATAATAAATAAATAATAAAAGGAACTTTGAGAACTTTGAGGAATAACTTGATAATCAAAAATCGCGCTGGGAGAATAAAGTTTGTGCATAAAATGGCGTGTTTTAGCCGGAATCTTATTCGATGATAATGATGTAATTATTAAAACAGTTGAAATAAAATACTCCACGCGAGCTAGTTTTACACGCGATGTTTTTACTCGGGCCATTATCATACGTAGAACCGTCTGAGGTTCGTGGCGTTCCAAGGACGGGGCAGTTCCCTTCCCAACATGTCCTCGAGGCGATAGGCGTTGTTTTGCAAACCTTGGTCACTTTGAACGGACCATCCCATTTAGGGTCCAACTTTCCCACGGGTGTGAGAGACCTCGACCTTCTTGGTGACCAGGTCTCCGATCTGGAATGTCCGAGGACGGACATGGCGATTGTAAGCACGTGCCGTAGATGCCCGGAAGTTGTCCATCCTTCGAAGGGCGGCACCCCTCTCTCTTCGGCGAGGTCGAGCTCGGTCAGGCGAGCGTCGACGTTGGCGATCTCGTCGAAGTGCGCAACCCTAGCAGATGGGTGCAATACTTCGGCTGGTATAACGGCGTCAGAGCCATAAACCAAGGCGTACGGGGTGTCGCCCGTCGCAGTCCGAGGAGTGGTCCGGTATGCCCAAAGCACGCCTGGGAGCTCGTCGGCCCAATTGCCCTGTGCGCCGGACAGGGCGGTCTTGAGTCCGTGGAGAATTGTCCGGTTAGTGACTTCGACTGACCGTTTGCCTGAGGGTTCCCTACTGAGGTGAAACGCTGCTCGATTTTGAGGCTGTTGCACCATTCCCTCACCCGATGACTTTGGAACTGGGTTCCGTTATCGGAAATGACGACCCTGGGGAGTCCGAAGCGGCAGATGATGTTTTCCAGATGAAAATTTTGACAACCGAGTCGGTGATCTTCGCAACAGCTTCCGCTTCGGCCCATTTGGTGAAATACTCGACGGCGACAATCACGAACCTCCTTTGCCCGGGTGCTTGAGGGAACGGACCGAGGATATCTATTCCCCATTGGTCGAACGGCCAAGATACCTCCACATTCACCATCGGAGCGGCAGGCTGGTGGACTAGATTGGCGTGCAATTGGCAGGTCGGCATCTTCGGACGAAGTCGAAACAATCTTGCATGAGATTAGGCCAGAAAAACCCTGCCCGTGATACCTTTTTGGCCAAGGACCTTGGCCCAGTATGGTTTCCGCAACACCCTTGGTGTATCTCTTCGATAACTTCCCGGGCCTGCTGTGTGTTCAAGCACCGTCGAGGAGGACCATCGAAGCTTTTCCTAAACAGGCGTCCCTGCCCGTCGAGGGCGTATCGAAGAGGCCTGTTTCCGAAGTCTTTTGGCTTCGACGGGTCCCTCGGGGAGAATTCCGTCCTTCAGGTAGGTGATTAGTTCCGCAATCCAATCCTCCGGGGGCTCGGAGAGTATGCACTGTTGCGTCCCCGACCCGGTCAAGGGTGTTGGCGAACTCAACATGGTTATTCTTCTTTCTTTGGTCCCTCTCATCGAACTGGCTAGCTTCGACAGTTGATCCGCCCTATCATTTTCTGTCCGGGGGATTTGCTCGAGAGAGAACTTGGCGAATTTTTCTTTCAACTTGTTGACCTCCTCGAGGTACTTCGTCATCGATGCTTCACGGGCGCCGTAATTGCCATTGACCTGCTCGGCCACCAACTGTGAATCGGTCAAGGCGACAAGTTCGTCCACGCCCTGGTCGAGGGCAATCTTCATCCCGCGGCGAGGGCTTCGTACTCAGCTTCGTTGTTGGAAACCGGGATTCAAGGCGAATGGCGAAATCGAGCTCGTTGCCCAACTCATCCCGCAGATAAACCCCGGCTCCCCCACCTGTGTTCGTGGAGGACCCATCGACCATCAGGGTCCACGGAGTTTTCGGTTCCGCTTCTGCCCTCGGGGCCACCTCTGCTAAGAAATCTGCCAGGACCTGGGCATGAATCGCGGTCCGTGGTTGGAACTGGATATCGAACTCACCGAGCTCGACGGCCCACTTCACGAGCCGACCAGAGACATCGGGCTTGGCCAATACCTGCTTTAGTGGCTCACTGGTTAGGACCACGATGGTATGGGCCTGAAAGTATTGCCTCAACTTCCGGGCGGAGTGGACCAAAGCAAGGGCGAGCTTCTCGATGGCCAGGTAGTTCCGTTCAGGGCCTTGGAGGAGCTTGCTGAGGTAATACACCGGGCGGTGTACCCGATCCTCCACGTGCACTAGGACCGAGCTGACTGCGTTTGGGGATACCGCCAGGTAGGCATAAAGGGGCCTCCCCGAACTGGTTTCGACAGCAGAGGGGGCTCGGTCAGGTATCTTTTTACTTCGAGGAGCGCGTGCTGGCATTCCTCCGTCCACTTCCAATCCGGCACCTTCCTTAATGCTTTAAAGAATGGGATGGGTTCCGATCCGCCTGGAGCGGGATAGAACGATGAGGGCGATTATGCGCCCTACTAGCCTCTGTACTTCCTTCACTGAGCTAGGCGGGCTCGATGTCGAGGATGGCGCGAATCTTCGCGGGGTTGGCCTCGATCCCCCTATGGCTGACAATGTACCCGAGGAATTTTCCTCCTCGGACGCCGAACGTGCACTTGTTCGGGTTGAGTTTTAGGCCGTATTTTCTTAGGATCTCGAATGTTCGAGCCAGGTGCCCGAGATGGTCGGACCCCCGCTCACTGCGGACTATCATGTCGTCGACGTACACCTCGACGGTTCTCCCGATCTCTTCCTGAACATGAGATTCACAAGTCTCTGATACGTAGCTCCGGCGTTTTTTAGCCCGAAGGGCATCACGAGGAAGCAATACGTCCCCGTCGGGACGACGAACGACGTCTTCCACGATCCTCCTCGGCCATGTAGATCTGGTAGTAGCCTTGGAAGGCGTCCATCATGCTCATCAACTCGCACCCCGCCGTCGAGTCAACGAGTTGGTCTATCCGAGGAAAGGGATAGTGATCCTTAGGGCAGGCTTTTGTTGAGATCGGTGAAGTCGTTGCACATCCGCCATCGGCATCGCCCTTGGCAACGACGACGACGTTTGCATAACCATTCGTGTGAACTGGACCTCCACAACGTAGCCTGCCTCGAGGAGCTTGTTGACCTCCTCCTCGATGATCCGGTTTCGAGCTTCACAAAATATCCTCTTTTTCTGCCTCACCGGCCTGAACGATGGGTCCGCGTTGAGGCGATGAACAATGACTTCGGGATCGATTCCTGGAAAGTCTGAGGCCTTCCAAGCAAAGACATCGGCATTTGCCCGGAGGAAGTCGACCAACATGACCTCGTGGTGCGGCTCGAGGGTCAATCCTACCGGGGTGGTCTTGGAGGGATCGCCCTCCACGAGCTGGATTGTCTTGGAATCTTCTGCTGGCGCCATCTTTTCTTCCTCTAGCCTCCTCCGCTTTGCCGGGTCGATTTCGGAGACTCGGGGATGTCCATTCGTGAAGCGGCTGCTTCGACTAGTCGGGGTGTTGGAGGCTTCTTCCCTTCGACGGAGGCAGAGTAACACTTCCAGGCGTCTAGGATCCGACATGTGACTTGCCCGACCCCCGCGGGCGTGGGGAACTTCATCTTTAAGTGGTACGTGGACACCACCGCCCTAAACGCATTAAGAGCGGGTCGCCGAGGATGATGTTGTAAGCAAACGGAGCATCATAACTATTAGATACTGGACCATCATAGTCTTTCTTTTCGGGGCCTCCCCAACGAGGTGGGCAGTTGAATCATCCCGAGAGGGACCACCTCGGAACCCCCAAAGCCGACGAGAGGGGTCTGCACGGGGGAGAGCGTGTATCCTCTAAGTCCATCTTGGCGAAGGTGTTGGCGAAGATGATGTTGGCGGAGCTCCCATTGTCGATCAGGGTCTTTGCCACGGAGTAGTTGGCTACGTCCAAATTAATGACCATTGGGTAATCCGGTGTGTCCTCCAGTCCTTCTGTCTTCGGGATGTGTGCAAGATCAAGATCGGAGAATTCGAGTGACTCCGACGTCGGCGTCGCTACCTCTGATACGGTGTTGACGTGCAGCCTCTCATGGTAGTAGCGCTCTTCGATACGGTATCGGGCCTGGTCGAGGCGCCTCTCCACCTGTCTTCTTCTGCTCTTAGTGTCTCCACCACTAGGTCCTCCCGCAATGGTGTGGATCATCCCCCTGACCGGGAGGTTATCCTGTGTGGCAGGTTGTTTGTCGTCCCGACCGGATGGCGTGTAATCTCGTCGAGGAGAGCGAGACCGAGTCCTCTTCAGCGGCTCGTGTTCATCGTCCATGGTGGAGGGGGGAGTTACATCGGCGGCTTCCCTCACCCTGGCGACCCTGTCCTTGCTTTTTCACGTATTTCTTGATCTCCGGACGGCCCAGGTCGATGAGGCGCTGTATTTTTCTTGAGGGCATAGCAGCCCTCGGTGTCATGATTTCCCACTTGCTTATGGAACGCACAATATTTGTTTCCTCTCGGGGGGGCTCCGTCCGCGTCCTGGATCTTCCTTGGTCTTCGGAAAACCGTCGGGTCGCTGGCGTTGATTGTGGCGAAGATCTCTTTCCTCGACATGACCAACGGGGTGAGCTCGTTGTCTCGTCGTCGGTCCTTCCTTTCCCCGACCTCTGGCCGCCTTTTAAACCTCATGTCCTCAACATTCATGTGTTGTTGAGCGATGGACATGACTTTCTCCATGGTGGCAGGGCGCTTCCTGGCCAAATGGTCCGAGCATGCTTGATTTCGGATGGCCCCCATGATTACGTCGAGGAGGAAGTCCATCTGGACACTTTCGACCTTGAGCAGCTCGGTGTTGAATCGGTTAAAGAAGTCCCTCAGAGACTCACCCTCCTTTTGCCGAATCTTATGCAAATGGGATGGGGGCAGCTTCGCTAGGCTTTTCGTCTGGAAATGGTTGACGAATTTTATCGCCAAATCGGCGAAACTTCTGATCGAACCTGGGGCTTGGCGGACGTACCATTGCGAGGCTACTCCCTGAAAAGTCGTAACCAGCAACTTCGCGGCGAAGTCGTCGTCGATCATGTGCACGCGCATAGGCGTGTTTGAATTGTATTAGAGTGGTTATTTGGGATCCGCTTCTCCATTGTATCGGGCAGGGTCGGGTCGGTAGGGGGTAGTTCGGATCCCTCTGGGTGCTCGGGCTCGTTGAAGGTCTGCGGTGACGAGGGTCTAGGCCTACGTCCGGGCACCAAGTATCGCTGGGCCGACCCCTGTCCGGAGGGTGATGATACCTCCGTCGAGCTCGGTTAAGGTCTTCCATCCGATGCGAAAGTTCCCCAAATCATCACGGGATCTTTCGCCGCGGCGGACCTCATCGATCTCCTCTGGAATCTCTGTGGCCTGGTGGGAGATTTCCTCCAACCGCTCTCTGTGACTCCGTGCAGGGTGTCCGGGAGGATGCCCCCACAGAGGATTCGTCGACTTCCTCCGCCAGTCGAGGAGCGGGGGGCCGTCTCTCTCTGCGGACCCTCCCTTGTCGGGGGATCCGTTCGCGCACCCGCGCATCATCCCGCTCGGCGTCGGTTGCCCGAACACCTCGCGGGGGGCGAATTTCCTCCCTCATGGGATGAGGGTCTTCAGCAGTGGCAATCGGGGCGGGGACTGGGTTCATCCGCCTGATCTCGTGTAAGAGCGTATTAAACTGATCCGCCGTTTAGAACGACGAGGTTCTGCCCGGCGGGAGGGGGTAGGTGCTGGCCCAGTGACTTGTGGAATAGCGTGGGGTGGGTTGGTTTGGTCTCGGGGCCCGGATTGGTGGTGGATTTGGGGCCATCGACTCTGTTCCAGTCCTTCGCGTGTTTACATTTTCCTCACTTGCCGAAGGTAAAGCCCTCCTTCTAGCGCCAAAATGATGTGGTCGGATTTTGTCCTGCGGTACACGTCACTTCGTCCTGGGAGTAAGTGTCCGAATCCGGTCAGGTATATCCGAGTAAGGTGGACTGAATGCTGGTCGGGTCTGTTCTGCAAGGATGGAACACACGTGAGACTAGCGGAAGTGTCTCCGGCGAAGACCCTCCGACGCTCAAGTCAGAATTCGGGCAGGTGAACAGTAAATAATGTTCAGCGTATTAGTAGATAAAAGTTGTCTCTTTTAATGACTAGTGTCGTCGTACTATTTATAATAATAAAAAAAAATATGTGCGGGCCGGGCCAGAGTTAGGTTGGCACCAATCCCGTTGTTGGTAACGGGCACTCGTCAGGACGCGCTGCGGGCGCGTGGGGTGCGTTCCTTGTTCGAGGAGTGTTGACTCCGAGGAGAGAATATGGCGGACGTCGAACATGCGTTTCATCGAGGGGGTGTGGCGAGCTCTGCCCGAACAAGGCCGTCAAGAAAAAGACTGGGCCTGATCGGGATAGGCCTGACACGCGGCGATAGGGGGATGGCGTCATGTGCTGACCAGGATCCGCGTGTAAGATGAGGAGGCGCGTACGTGGCCAGGGTGGATTTGGCCTCATCAGAGTTGTAAGTTGAAACTAGAAACGCTTGGATTGTTGAAATCATATATGTGTCTTATTAAAGAAAATACGTTCACAAGTCAATTCTACAGAGCTTTGAATAAGAACATAGAAAAGAGAGATGGTGAAGAAAATAAATAAAAATTGAAAAAAAAAATAACAGACCAAAATGAGTAAAAGACCAAAGGAGTTACTAAAGGGTGTTCTCCATTTATATAGTAGTATAGATAATGAGATATATTCCTTTTTTTAAATGATTGCATGAATTTTAAATTTAAATAAACAATTACTATAACTTCAAATGCAGTAAATAAATTCAAGAAAAATTGATCTGCAAAAACGAAATAATAAAATATTTAAAGCGTTTAGATGTACAATATTAGAGCCTAGGTATATTAAGTAAATACATTTTTATGCTACAAGCTAGATTATTTAAATTCACAGTTGCATATTTAGTGAAAAAATGAAATAGTTTAGAACACAAAAAAGTAAGGAAATAAGGAATCACCGTTTACAAATTTGGTTTTTTCTTAACCTGTTGACTTAGGCTATCAATGGAGTGGATTTTAATTTCGACTTCGATCCAAGGCGGGTTCAAATTTAGCATATTCGATCGAATCACATATCTTATGGAATTAGATTCGATTATAAGTATCCGTAATTCCAAATAAATGGATAGGATATAGAATTAAGCAATTTGATCCGTTAAAATCCGAATCCGAACTTTAATGATACTTTTTATTAGATTAATAACCCTATGTATCTATTATTAGTGGAGAAACTTAAATAGAATGCAATATATAAACCATAATAATTAATAACACACTATTTCTTTTATTTTCTAAAACTAACTTTTTTAACAAAATAATTTATAATTTTTATACATATTCTAAAATAGTTTTTTACTTAATTAAAATTTTATTGTTTACATAGGAAATAATTTTTTATTTGTTACTTGATTTTAAAGTTTTAATATTTTTAACTGTTAATCAAATCGGATTTTCTTATTGGGTTTCAAATATTTTATCGAATTCTGATTCAGTAGCATTAAATATAAATTCCTATAGAATTTGAATCGAAATCAAATATTAAGAGAACTTATCGAATTCGAATTTGAATTGTTCAAATTTGCTCCAAATTTGACCCGTTGACAACACTATATTAATCATTAGTACAATAAAGATTTCTTTCCTAGCCCAGTAGGCCAACTATGTCTGGACTTAGGCATTAGAAATTATTCCAATGTAAGTCGGCTTAGGCCTAGTCGCCTAGACGAAATTTTGTTACAAGTCTTTTTTTTTTAATTTTTTTTTTTTATCTCTATGCTATAATTTGCCCAAAAGCTATCCATATGTCGTAACTGGGGCTGTTAATGCAGCAGAGTTGTCGAATCCAATCTGAATTTAACGTACTTGATTGATTAAAATCTCGATGGATCAAATTTGGTTATACATATTCAAAATTCAAAATAAGTGGATCGGATGTATAATCAAGTAATTAAATCCATCAAAAATTCGAGTTCAAATTTTGATATTATATTTTATTAAATTAGTAGCATTGTGTATATAATATTAGTAAAGACATTTAAATCACTACTAGAAAAAAGCTTATTAGTGATGGCGATTAGTGATGGAAAATCGTCCGTCACTAATAGTGAAGGAATTACCCACGGAAATAGCAAGTATGAAGGTGAACTTTTTTGTGGCTAGTAGCGACAGAATATTCCGTCACTACAAGCATGAAAAATCCGTCACTACTTTTGTAGAAAATGCAAGCAACGACAAATGGCTTAGTGACGACAATAATCCCTCGCAACACTTTAAACTCGAGGTGACTAATATAGTTCCGTCGCTAAATATGAAATTATTAATTTTGTAGAAACTTTTAGTAATGGAAACAATTGGTCGCTAGACATCAAATTAAATTGTCTACAGATAAAATGTAGTGACGGTTTGATCCGTCATTAATAATTGTGTGCCAATTTTTTACATGTATATATATATATATTGAATAATTATATATTTTGAAAATATTTATGTTAGAAATTATTAATCACAATGTAAAAATCATTTAATTTTGGGAAAAAATTTCATCAAAAGTATGCAAGTTTAACACTTGTCATATGAAAAAGATATGTTGAATTACGAGCACTTTGGGAAAAATAATTTACCATCCATATAAATAATAAAATAATGGAATGGAGCTTCCATATAAAAATTCAGAGTGCCAAAATCATATTCTAATTACAAAAAATAAATTAAAATAAGAATAATCAAACAAGTATATAATAAGTATAAAATACAACAAAATATCTCACAACTTCTTGCAATAGTTTAGTGGTGGAGTGTTTGGCATACAACCTTGGCACCATGGGTTCAAGTCCCCTCAGCTACAAATATTTGCATATTTTGGGGGATACTATTCCAACAACGGCGGTAGTCCGGTGAGTGGTGGCGGCAGGGTGGAGCAGGTGACGGTGGTTTAGAGAGTGGCGGCGGCTAGCAGGAATCTCGATGGAGGCAGGGTGGGGGCGGGTGGCAGTGGTTCGACGAGAATACTATTTGAATTATCGGAGCCCTTGCAAAAGAGATTCGTTGTAATTTTTTGGTAAGCTCTTTAGTGACGGAAATTTCAGTCACTAACCTTTTGTGATGATAGTCACCGTCACTCAAATCATTACTAGCTCTGACGCCTAAATCCATCATTAAAACCCTCGGAAAACTTCCCACGGAAAAATCCCTCACTAAATTTAGCGACCGGCATTTTAGTGACGGAATTCATCCCTCACTGAATCTGTGGGAAACCTATTTAGTGATGGAAATTTTGCAAAATCTATCTCTATAGCCGTCACTAATAAGCGTTTTTCTAGTAGTGAATAAAATACAACACATATGTTATTATAATCATTTATAAATATATATACATAATATATATATATATAATTTAGAAACCATGAGATCTTCTAAGAAAGTGCCACAGATATGCGCACTTGGATAATCTCATTATACTTTGTTATGACATGTATGAAATTATAATAGTTTTTAAATTTTAATTTTATAAATATATAATTATTTATAATTATCCCAAAGAGTCTAACACTTCCTTAGAATAAAAAATTAGATATTTTAAATTTAATTTAAATCAATGATAAATTATTATTTTTTATTTCTAGTATTTTATTTGCAATATTTAATTGTTATTTTTATTTTAAAGTATTAGAATTATGAATCACTTACTTTTGCACAAACTTTTTTTTTTAAAAAAGAAATCCCATGACAAAATATACTAAACTCTAATATTAAAACTAAAAATATTATGTTACCAATTGAATTGTTGAATATGCTAATTTATCAATTACTTTTCCATAATGTGATACAAAAAAAAAAATAAAAAATTATGTTCTAAAGAAAAACTAATTTATTTTCAACAGCTTATTTATTGTTTGATAAAATCATTATAATATATAAATAGTAATCCCAAGCCACATTGGTGCATAAATAGTTAGCCTCATTGTACTTTATTTTGCCACATAAACAATTATTCTACATATAAACATTAAAATTTAAATAAATATTCATATTCATATTTATCTTAAAGTGTCCATAATATTGATTTATCCTTATCAAAACAAAACTATTTATTAATCATATACCCTTATCTAATTTATTTTCAAAATATCTTTAGTTACAAGATTATCTCAACTAAAATTGTTAAACATGCCGGTAGCCAAAGTTAAATAAGCTACAACTTTTGTGAAAGATCAACAAGGTTCTTCCTACAGTCTCATTTTTCAAGCCTCCAATTTTCATGATTTTATGGTTTCTTTCACCTCCCATTTGGAAGATCTCTACAATCTTTTTTATTGTTGGAAAGGTACTTTCCTCTTACTTGTTAGTCAATAGTTATGATATTTTAATTAATTTATTTCCTATTGAAAAATATATTGTCTTAATTTATAATTTTTTTTGAAATTTATTTCGCTTTGTTTCTATTATTTCATGTATTCATAATTTATGATTTTCTTTATGTTTGATCAATTTTATTTTTCGGATTCTATTTCATCTTTGTTCCATCGAAATGATTCATTAGGGTTGTGCTACTTTTGAGTTCTTTTTATCAATTGCCATTGTTTTTGTTTGTTTAAATGTTTTTTTATTAAATTGATCATTTTATTTTCATACATTTGATCATTTTATTTTCATACATTATTTTCAATAATTTAAATTTTTTATAATTTATATTCTACACCTGGATTATGCTGTAAAGTTGGTTTTCTTCCCCCCCCCCCCCACCCCCATATCATTAACTTATTAAATACATTTAACTAGTTTTGTCAAATCTATCATTTTATTTTCAAAAATATGAATTTTCTATAATTTATATTCTACACCGGGGGTATGATATTAAATTGTCTTTTAATCATTCATTTCTTTTATACATTTACATGTTTTTATTAATTTTTTATTTTATTGTGATTAATTTGAGCATTTTATAATTTCTCATCTGGATTTCTTTTATGATTATAGAAAGATATAAATCATTCATTTTTTTTTCACCTAAAGAGAAAAGAAGTACAAATTGGAGGGTTTTAAATTACAATATGCCTTTGTTTCCCAAAAAACAAAAAAAAAAAACCTCGTCTAAGTTTTATTATTTTAACTATGCAACAACTAATAAATAAATAAATACAATAATGATACATTTTTATAATCATTTTCTTTATGAAATTAGTATCCCGTTGGATAATTTCATAATGTTTTATCTTTGCCATTATTTTAACTATGCAACAACCAGATAAATAAATAAATGTACATAATAATATATTTTTAGAATCATTTTCTTTATGAAATTAGTATCCTGTTGGATAAGTAAGTGAATTAATATCTATGTTTCAAAAAATGAATTCATCAAGATAAAAATGAATTATGCATTGACTTTAAAAGGAAATGGCTGTCAAATTAATTTAAAGCCCAGTAACTTGTGTTTACTTTTCTTGTTGGGCGGCCCATGTTTTTACACTCGGCCCACGTTTTGGATGATTAAAGGCAGTCAATTTAACTGTCCAATTTTGGCCATTTTATTAAACCATCATATAAACAAGATGTGTGAGTTTACAACATTAACCATTAGTTGCGAAATATTACACAAATTGCCACTGAATCCCTAGATGAAATGTCTCTCGCAATTGCTTCTCATATGAGCACCAACATCTACGTCCAACATCTGCATAACTTGGACGATGGCTGAATAGTGCTATTTGTGTCCTGTGAATATTTGGAGCAGTCGGAATTTTGCAAATTTTCTCTTTTTCTTTTGATTTTAACTCAAGGAAATTGTCTTCACTTCATGCCTATTTCTGTTAATATTTTTTGAATTTGTGTACTTTGTTAAATTTTATGTGATTGTGGCAGTAAGGTTGGTTACATTTGTTTGGGAATACATGATTTCAGTATCCAACATGTTGTCCTCCATGGGATTTTATGAGTAATTGATGGGGTTATGTATCATTGTTCGGATTGCTTCAAAGACCCACATTTTCTATTTTTTCTTTGAATTATAACAGATGTGTTCGATTTTTCAAGATCAGTGATGGGGTTTTCCTGTGCATCTTTTTGAAATTTCAACTACTTTATTCTGCTTTGTTCATTGATAGTGTTGTGTCTATGCATTTTTCTTAAATGAATCCTATCAACAGAAATTGGTGCAACCTAATGTAAACCATGGGGAGAGGACTTTTCTTTGTTTTCTTCAGAAGTTGGGGAGAAGGGCAAAATAGGAAGTCATTCATGTTGAGATCACAGTTCAAGTCAAAATTGTTCTACACGCAGTGGAGCCCACTAAACTAACTCCCAATTCTACCAAAATTGTAGACGAAATTTGCACAAAGATAATGGTACGGCAAACCAATGTTTTTAAAATCAGATCGGACATAGAATCGGTGGTGTTAATGGTTATCGATTCAATCGGTTCGACTAGTGGTTTAACCGGTATGACATCATAAATACAATTAATTTTATTTAAATATTATATATATTTAAAACTATAGAATTAAACAACTAGCTAGTAAAATATCAAATTTTAGTATGGACTAATCATGAAATGAATTAGGAAAAAAATGTTCTTTTTTGATCTTGATTGTATTTTTAGTATAAATACAGTTACATATATATAAATTTATAGGTACAGAGATATACATAAATATAGTTACCAAAAAAAAAAAAAAAAAAGATATACATAAATACAAAGAAGCATGAAAGTGTAGAGAATATATATGATATTATCTAGATCTTCGATTTTTGATTATATGGAGTCTTCAGTGGCTTCGGACCAATGTTCTGAAAATCGGACCGGACACAGAACCAGCAGCCTTACTGGTTACCGGTTCAACCGGTTTGACTGGTGTGACGTCATAAATATATAATAATAATTTAATTAATTTTTTATATAAAAAATCATAAATATATAAAAAAAAATTAAAGAAAGTTCAATAATAATGAAAAAACAAAAGAGACATCGCAATGCCCTTTTAACTATATATTTTTGTGTTCTCAATTGAATTCAGAAAAAATAGTCAATATATATATATAGAGAGAGAGAGACACACACACACACACACAACAACATTTGAATACGATATAAATGGCTACAATCTATCTCTGTTAAATATTTTATCTCCAAATGGCCACAACTCTGAACACTCTATCTTTGCTCACTATTTTATCTCCAAACAAAACAAAATTAAAAGCTTTTCAATTTTCAGAAACACATAAACTTTAAATTAAAGATAGAAACAACCAATTCTTTATTCCTTTTCTTTTCTTAATTTCTTGGTTTTGAAACAGTTTGAGATTTCATTCTCATAAACACTAGCTCAAAACATCACCAGGCGGTAAAATTGATTCCCCCATGAAGAAATAAAAATAAAAATTACAAAGAAAGAAGAGGAAAAATAAAAAAAGAAAAGAAAACCCAAGTGTTACCTTGGGAGTGTGACGGCTAGGCGGGCAGCAACCGACGGACGGCGCGCGTCGGACGGCTAGGGTTTTCGTTTCTTCTTCTCGCCTGGCACCTGTAGAGAAAACAGAAAAGAAGAGACAGTGAGAGTGAGTTCTGTTTCTTAATCAGAAAAACAGAAAAAAAAAAAAAAATCAATTTTTTTGAAAAAAATTTGGCCCACCGATCCGGTCCATGAACCGGGACCGGTTCAACAGGTTTTTCACTAGTTTTTTCCGATTCTTGGCAGGTTGATTCAGTCCCGATTTTGGAGTGCCGTTCTGACCGGACCAGGCGCCAGTCACCAGTCGGACCTGCCGGTCCGATCCGATTTTGAAAACATTGCGGCAAACTGACCACTAAACTGATATTAGCCAAAGAGTAGTTAGTTAAATTCATTTCTTTAATCAAAAAATTGTGATATATAAATTTAGCTACGTTATTCCTTCAAAAGGTTAATTAATCTCTAATATAAAAATTACACAATATAAATCTCTCAAATAATTCAACAGTCCATAAATACAAATTCTTTCTTTTGATTTTAGCTCTAACTTATTGGTAAGGAAAATAATTTCTATATTATCTTTAATTTTCCTATTCTTTATGTTTTATATGTATTTATTCATTTAGATGTATTTTTATTATCTTATTTCATATTATATATTTTCTATATTTCTATTATCCACTTTTATCTTGAGTTAAATTTTCACATATGCTCTCAACATTTCAAATGGTTTAAATCCTAATTATTTTAAATAATAAAAAATAATAAATAAAGATACTATGAAATATAAAAGTACATACTACCTATCATTTTTTATATTATAAGTTACATGTGCACTGGCACGGGAGTTATAACTAGTTAATAATATAATTTTCTTTATTTTTCAAGGTAATTTTTTTAACAAAATAATGTACAATTTTCACATATATTCTAAAATATTTTTTCACTTTATTTGATTTTGTTTTTTTTTTGTTACATAAGGGATAATTTTTTTTATTCATTGCTTGATTTTAAAACTTCAATTTTTCTATGTTGTTAATGGGTTGGATTTTTTTATCGTGTTTTGAATTTTTATTAGATTTGAACTTGGTAACAAAAATATTAATCCCATAGAATTCGGATTAGATTGAGAATAGGATTTTCCATTTCTATAGCTATATATATATATATATATATATATTTTGCATTGGTCTTGAACTCTTTTAGCTTGAGTGCTCTATCGAGTTCTCTCCAGGAGTGATACACGGTTCATCAAGTGTTGTTGGGGTATTAGTACTGAGGGTGAAGGAGCAAGAGAAAATGATAGAGGAAGGCCCGTCTCTCTGCACTGTAGCACTTCCGCAAACCGATCTGTTGGAAGAGAAACTATCACGTCTCACAGTTTGAACCGTTACAACTGAAGAATTGAAGACGAATTCGTCGGTTGCTCTGGTTTGCGCAGTCTGGACACATAAGACCTATGTGAGGGACAAATTTAAAACTGCGTGGAAACAAATTTGGAAACTAAACACTACTAGAAAACTCATTTTTAGCAATGGATTTTAGCTACGAATTTGGGAAAAAAAAATCTGTGGCCAAATAAAATAGCCACGAACTAGCTTAGGATAAAATATATGGCTAAAAGTGGCATGGCTAAATTTATCCATGGGTTTTTAGCCACAGATTTCCAACCACGGGCCTTAGCCAGGACCATTCGTGGCCAAACTTGACCACTTAATCTTGAAAATGTGCCATCCGTGGCTAATAGCCACAGATGGGCCTTAGCTTTTAGACATGGGCTGTCCATGGCTATTAGCTAGATTAGCCATCATGGCCAGACCGTGGCTTGTTCGTATGAAATTGGCAAATTAGCCACATACTTTCCATGGCTAATCCGTGGCTAATTTTGCCAGTTTTTCGACAGCCTGCTGCCTGTTTTTTTTAGGGCCAACTTGTTTCCTGTTTTTTCAATCAAAACCACAAACATTCAAACAACACATCATCCATATCAATCATCCATTCAAAACCACAACATATCCATTTACAACGATGACGGATCGTCCAATACGAATTATAAGAACAGTTAAATTACAAAGAGTCAATGTAGCAACACAAATTACAAACTGAAGTAGTTAATGTCAATGTTTAAAAGTCATAATAAAGCTTGTAACATTATAACAAAGAGTCAATATCTAACAAGATCCAATACCATCATCCTCATCATCATCCTCGTCGTGCTCGTCATCCCGTAGGTAATGTTGTGGAGTGTGCCTGGAGGTGGATTATCGTCCTCCCGATGAAGTCCCACGAGAACCCATCTGTTGGCTAGGGGTGGGTGGCACATGCTGTAAACCAACTGACGAGTGTGGCTGATTTGGCGAAGAGACGAAATTGCCATGGGTCAAACTTTGGACGCTCTAAAGTAAGGCATTGAGCGTGTGTTGCATCTCAGTCAATTCAGAGGTTTATTTCTCCTCAAACCTCTCAAACCTTTGCCTCAACTCAAGCGTCGATGAATCCTCCCATTTTGGGGGGTAAGTACAGGAGCTTGTAGTCCTCGTACTACGTGATGGTCTACCTGGTACTCCGTATCACTAACCTTTCTTCGGTTTAGCTATTGTCTCCTTCCATAGCTATAAATCCGTGAATATAGTTATAACTTTTAAAATATATCATTCCTATCTATATATAATATTGGAGCATGAAAGTTGAGTTATTTGACTTACATCGAGCTTGGAGAGTTGAGGTAGGGCGTGCCATCAGTAGATTGAGGAAGTGGCTGGAAATGAATCTCATCCCACTTTTCCTTAAATGCATTATACAAAATTTTACGTTGAAACATCAATATCAAAGTTGAAACATAATGAATACTAACAAAGAAATGCTCCGCCCTCTCATCAAACCATTTCAAGTTCCCATTCTCATCCTTATAAGAGTAGAGATGGATAAACGATTGATCACGATCGAATATTCCCCGGTTTGAGCTTCTTGTAATAAGAGCTGTAATATTTTAATATAATATGAAAATGCTATTACTATCAATCATAATTTGAAATAATTTTCAAGTACGCATACTAACTAACTCGTCGTTGTGAGTGAGGTGGGATTTTGAACCTCCTTTGTGGCCCGTTATTGTCCTTCCACTAGAATCTGAAGCCCAATTAGCTTCGTTGACCACGCTCTATTTAAGAAAAGTGGATAACCCCCATTTTACTTGTAGCTCCTGCCATGCATCATCACCAATCCACTTAGGCTTCTTATTTTTATGACGAGCTTTATTAAGCCTATTCTTTAGGAGTTATGATCTCTTGTGCTCAAAAGATTTCTAAATGGAGTCATGCTACTCAGATCTTCAATAGTACAGTCTGTACAATGAGAAATGCACAACTTATAAAATAATAAATGAAAAAATATATAAGAAAATTTGTACATATATCAATACTTACTTGGAATTTGGAGAACCACATGTGTCTAGTAGGGACTTCCTTCCACCTCTCCCAAGCCCCTATATATTCGTTTGTGAAAATGCAGGTGATCGTCCTCATGGTATCCAAGGCATTATTGAACCTAATGAATAGAAAACATATTTAGGCAACAATCAAGATTTGAATAATTATATCTTAAGTAACGTAAAAATGTAAACTTACTCATGTCCCCGTGAGTAAATATCCAGCTTCTCGTCAACTCTGTTATTATCGGAACTCTCAGTCCGCATATCATCATTGTTTGGTTCGTCTTTGTTATGGGTAGATGTGTGATGGTGAGAGTCGTCGTACAGATCATTCGGAATGTGTAGGTTCGTCATAAGGGGCATGTGGAGGCCATGTCGGCTGGATCGTCCACTACCAGTGACCTTCTCTTTGCCTTTTCTAGAACCTGTCATCTACATTTATAGCAAAAAATCACAAAGCAAAAACCTCATCTACATTCATAGCAAAAAAAATCACATAACTGTTAATTTTTAACATTTCACATTACATAACCATTAATGTAGGACAATTCACGTTACATAACTATTAATGTATGACAATTCACGTTACATAATCAAGCATTCAACCACAATACAACATTCATAGAAAATATATATGGTCATAGCAACGAAAATCACACCAAGGAAAATATTTATTCATAGTAAATTTTATTCTTCTTCATCTTCATCTTCATTTTCTTCATCATCATCGTATTGAATTATATTTTTGCCATCCTTTTCATCATCATCATCTTGAAACTCAGAGTCAAAGTCTTCTTCCTCGTCACTTTGAGCTGTGTCATTGACTTTTACATCATCATTGGCCATGTGTGCAAGGTATAATTGGTTGACCTCTTCTACAACACCCGTACAATCGCCGTGGTTACCCATCGGTTCATTATCGATGACACCATTCACTGTTCCAGATGACTCTTGTAATAGGTCATGAGTAATCGCTTCATTTACAACTCGACTTCGTGGTCTTGTTTTGATAACAAACCGTCATTGCAATTTATTTCTTCTTGTACCGGGGTAAGACACGTAATACACTTGAGACCCATGTTCTACAAGTATGACTGTTTTGGGCATCTCTCATTAATTTTTATTTCAGCAATGCTATATTGTGGGTGTACCTTCATACCTCTATTTGCTATCGAATCAAACCAGATACATTTAAACATCACAACCTCTTTTTGGGCACGTTGGAATACTCTAACTTGATAATTTCCTTTAGTATATCATAAAAGTCTGTACCCCTATCACTTCTGACACAAACACCATAAATTGAGGTCTTCCTATATGGGATCATATTGTCTATATGGAACATATATCCATTTGAACCACATGGTGTTTTTGAAATATATAATTAATTGAGTGTTTATGATGTATAATGAAATACTTACATAGAGTTTAATTATAAAAAATAGCTATATAGCAATTCTTTCATTAATTTGTCATAAGATATATATTAGTGTTTCTTTTATTAAGTTTTTGAAATGAGAGAGGTTTTTATCCTTTTGTCACTAAATATTAAAATAAAAATAATTAGTCAGAAAAATACTATATTTCTTCAATAATTGAGTGTTATTGACTTTTTTTTATTAAAAAAATTATAAATTCATGTTTATATATTTTAAGTAATTGTGCACAAAATTTCAAAAGTTTCAAAAAAACCTAATATTTTACATTAGAATAAAATAATTGAAAATGAGATCAAGACTCCAAAAGATTAAACGAAATTAAAATTTGTTCCTCTTCAAAATTAATTATTTAGAAATCCATGGAAAAAAATCTATCCTTATCAGCAAAATATGAAATATTATAACTATCGAGTATTTCATAATTCTATTTTTAAATTATTAAAATTTTCAGGAGAGGTTAACACATTGCAATAATTGAAAAACTAATTTAGAAACATAAGTGGCTAATGAAAATAAACTTTGTTTAAATTACAAAATAGAGGTGTTACAAACTTTGATTTGTATAATGCACTATACAATGATTGCATGTAACACTTATTTCAATTATAAAGCCATTATTAGATTTTTTTTTACTTATAAAGATTTACAACTTTTGATTTCACGTTAATTTCTCCATCCCTATAATCAAGAATAAATTACAAGTGATGTCAATTTTAATTTTGATGATTAACATTGATATATTAATTAAGATGTAATGACATTATTTTTGTGGATACATCAAAATTAAAATAAAATTAATAGAACTTAACAAAAAAATAATAATAAAAGGTGTGAATGAGTGGATATGATAAAGTTGGTTTAATGCACCTCATACAGAAAAATAAAATTTTGAATTACATTTAAGTAATAGGTAGCAAGTTATTCAAACTTACATAAAAAGTTTCAGGTAATTGTAACATATTGTCCAAATTGCAGGTACTCTCATGTTTTTATTAAAGTATTAGGGTTATTAATGTTAACCTAGTACAAATGGTACTTTATTTTAGACAAACCCAAATGGGTAGTATTTAGAAAGAAAAAATAAAAAGAAATTAAAGTTTTAAAAACTAACTATAAGTTGAAAAAAATAGCCCGAAAGCCGATTCCAACTTTTAACTTTTTTAAATAGAAATATGAAAACCAAACATTCAGGGTATTTTAACTTTCCAGGGCTAAGTAAGGTGAGGTTCGTTAACTCAACTGAGTAATCAATGAATATGGGTTAAAGATACACACTGTATATATAAAAGGGTAAAAAAAATCCATGCATTGTCCTTCACAAATTCTTTTGTACATGCCACAAATGAATATATTATAATTGGATATTGAAAACATTAATAGTTCAATGACATCTCTTAATAAATTTTTTTTAACAATTTAGTCAACAGTAATGTTATGGGCACTCCTAAAATTGATATAGGAGCTCAAACTATATTTTTAATTTACATAATTGACCAAAATGCCCATCCTTTTATTTATTGAACATTATTTAATTTGTTTAATTGAATAAATATGTCATAATCACTATTTGTCATTTTGTTAACTTTTTTTGTATATATATATATACACGGTCCAGCTTACTTAAAAAAATAACAAAAGATTAATTGAGAATTTGAGTTTATTTATTTAAAGACAATGTAGGCTTTTCGTTGATTTGATTGAAGAAAAAAATACATAAGAATTTTGAACTCTTTTGCTACAATATCACAAATATAAATATATTTGTTTTTTTTTTTTTGTGAATTTGGATTGGATGGATGGCAATTAAATTATGAATATAATAAATTTTGAAATGCATATTACAAAGGGTTAATGTTTTAAAAATAAATGGACATTTTGATCAATTTCTTGATAGAAGAAAAAAAAATGGAGCTCTAATAATAATTTATGGAGTGCATATATCAAGTTCCTTTAATTAATAATTAAATGTTGGCGGTCGATGTCTGGAACATGAACAAGAGTAAAAGATAAACATGATTAATAACGGAAATATCCCAGATACGTCTTGCACATGAAAGAAAATGGTAAAACATAAACATGATAATTAAACACGATTTTTAAAATGTAGTACTTTGCAAGTGCACCAATTTATGCCCAATCATACGCCTTGCGCAGGTCAGAAGGCGGCATTTTGTTAGAAAAGTAGAAGCCATCTGCCTGTACGGACCATACACAAAGATTGTGATCTGAGTTCCAAGCACTGACGTAATTACAATGAAAATTTGAGATTACGTTATTAAAAACCTCGAAAGCTTTATTTTTCGATCCCCACCAGAAATGACAGAAGTACATTGTAGTATATGCGCCATTCATGCGAAAATGCCAATGGTAATCAGCGTGCAAAGGAAGGGTATTGTTAATAAGTTCATTGTTTTTAGAGGCACAATGAACAAATAATCTAGAGTTTCCTTGGGGGAGATTATTGATCACATGAACATCATAACCTCTGGTAAAAGCAATAAGGGAGGAAGATCTTGTGCATTCAATTTCAACAAAGTTGAATGATAAGAGAAACAAAAGGAAAATATGTTTTTTATCAATGAAATCCATATTTGAGAACAATGTTGAAATGGTGTGAGGGCATTTATATAATTACTAGCGTAGAACCCGCGCTACGCCCGATATTAGTTTAAAAGTATAATATCATTAAGACGTCAAGAACTTATTAATATACTTTAAATTTGATCACAAAAAATTTATAAAAAAAGTAAATATATCACAAATATAAAATATAATTATATTTTGACCAAATGAAAAAGTGACTATAATTATAAGTATATTAATATTATCATAAGAACCTCTTAATATTTTAAATCTATTTATTTTCTAATTTCAGGTTAATTCTTGAGCGTAGACTATACATTCCAACTTAATAAATGTAAACTATATATTCCAACTAATAAAGGTATAACAAAGAAAAATATTTTCTGAAACTTAACTATGAAACTTCCAATATCTCTTAATAGGCACACCATTCAAAATAAAGAATGAAAAAAATAATATATTTAATCTACTTAGTTTGTATCTTACTATTATTTAAATCAATGTATTTTACTCTCATTATTATTAGTAAAATGACTCATAAAATAGAAAAGAGAATTGTAGAACAAATAAAGAAAAATAAAAATAGGAGGAAAAAAGCAACATTAAGATGAAAAATGAAAAAAAAAAAGTATTGTGTCTATTATCAAACTTAGACTTTTCTCAAGAAAAATATTCAAAACATGTTGAAAAACAAAAATATGATAAATCCAATTAACTAATACAATTATTTGAAAAAAAATCATCAATACTACCAATTAAAAATAATCCATCAAATTTAACAATTTTATAAGTATTGTAAGAATAATAAACATATTGGTTGTAATTATAACAATCTATAATGTATATGCAAAATATTTATATCTAATCAACCACAAAGTAAAATAATAAAATCTAAAAGGAATTAATAAAGAATAATTAACAAATTCTTATAAAAAAGAACAATCTAATACCCAAGAAAATTTGAAGCCAAAAATACGATAATGTACAAAGAGAAGTTAAGTAATAAATTTTTCGTGTAGCATTAAACTATATGTTAGACATAAAAAGATGAAAAAAATAAATTGTAAATGATATTATGTCCACATTTTAATACTTTGACATCTTTTGGAATTATGATATGACATATCATATTATTTTTAAAGTTTGATTTACATAAATTTTAGTTGAAAGTTTTTAATTCCTAATTTTTTAGGAGAAATTTATTATAAATGAAATTATGTTTATATTGACTTTTCTAATATTTTTAAATTTAAAAAATTGTATGGCATTGCATAATATTTTAATTAAAATTTTCTTTATCTACATATGTTATTATGTAATTATTTGAAATTATCACTCATTATATTTTAATGTTCTTGTTTGTGTGTGTATGTGTGTGTGAGTGTATGTGTGTGTGTGTGTGAGAGAGAGAGAGAGAGAGTTTATAGAGGATTAAAAATTATTAAATATACATTATTGTTTTTTTTTTTATATACAATCATCTCGGGACACCCTATAGATGTTAACCAAAAACACTCCCAGACACTCACTCGAAAGGGAAGGCGTAGAGGACAAGAGGGTTCAAACATAGGACCTCCCTAATACCATTTTCGAACCCCCACCACTCGGCTATGAGCCCAGTCGGCTATGAGCCCAGTGGCAAATATACATTGTTGGTGGAGTTGAATAATTAGGAGAGAGAAATTAACAATTAATGCAAACCAATTAAATAATTCGTTATAAACAAATGAAATTAATTCAAATTCTAAGAAATGAAAATTTGGTCAAAAGACATTCTTTAAATATATAATAGTATAGATATAGATTTGGGCACATGGATTGATGAATTATTATTTTACGTCCTTCATATCCCCACAATTTAAAGTCACAATCTAATTTTGTAATATTATTTTCATTTCATAAGAAACCTAATTAAGACATTGACATTTACTTGGGAGATTTAGATTTTAGTTTCCAAACTACAATTTAAAATGTATCCATTAATAATGCATTTATGCTTGAAATCTGATGTGTAAATTTCACGCAATATTAATATGAAAGGAGACTTGAATTATGAGAATTTGCCTACACCTCTTGAGAATTTGATTATTTATAAAAATTTTCCTAGAAGTCTTGAGAATTATTTGGATTATTTATAGATAGATACACATAATCATGTAATTGTTTGAGATCTATAAGAATAACTCAACAAATGCTCAAAAACTGAATTCTAACAATTAGAACAAACCCGTATTATTATTATTATTATTATTATTATTATTATTATTATAGTAAATCATGAATTTCTCAAATCATTGTGGCTATCCAAATAAATGCTAATATGGATAGTCTCATTTAATTCTATTTTATCATGTATGATATTTGAATATCTTTTATATAAATTTAAATAAGTATATTATGATTCATATTTATCAAAACGAGCATAACAATTATAAAATATTTAAAATAAGATGGATTAAAATTTAATTCAAATAAAAATAACAAAATTAATATTTTATTTACAATATTCATCATTTAATTTAACAATAATTTAAAGTTTCTATTCTAAGTAAATTTTTAAAAACCTCCTTGCCTTAGATCTATTCTAATCTAATATCTAATATATATTTAAAATAATGTCCACTTTATGAGTCTATCTCTTGCTTATATGGACAGTTAGATGGATAAGTTGTCCTTTAATTATTTTGCCATATAAACCATTTTTCATACACACGTTTTCACTCTATCATTCACATTAAAATCTTTCTATGATTGACTACCATAAAAAAATATTTCCATAATTAAACTATCTAATACCATTCTTTTCAAGAATATTTCTTACTCCTAAAATTACTCCTACACTTAAGTATTTTCTTATACATAATTACAATTGTATCCATTGATTAGTTTTTCTAATTATTAATCCTTTAAAAATTAGCAAAAACTTTTAGATTTTGTATGCATGTGTGTGTATATATATATAAGTTTCTTAATATGACAAGTTTTGTACTAATTTTAATAATGACATCATTGATTATTGCTTAGTCTTTTCACGTTTAATGTCATAAGTTATTATTTTCATATTCTGACCAATCAAATTCAACCACATGTGTAAATAAAAGTTTCCTAAATCTAATCTAATATACATACATACATATATATATATATATATATATATATATAAATATTTAAAATGATGTCTACCTTATGTGGATCGTTGGGTGGATAAGTTGTCATTTCATTATTTTGCCATATAAGACATTTTCCATGTATACATTTTCACTTTCTCATTCACATTAAAATCTTTCCATGATTGCTAACCCAAAAAAAAAAAAAAACAAACAAAACAAAACAAAATTCCATGATTAAAATTATTTAATACCTTTATTTTCAAGAATATATCTTTAACTCCTAAAATTAGTCCTATACTTAATTATTTTCTTACACATAATTATAATTATATCCATTGACTAGTTTTTCTAATTATTAACCCTTTACAAATTAGCACAAATTTTTAGATTTACACACACACACACACACACACACATATAATTTCTTACTACGACAAGTTTTGTATTAATTTTAATAATGGTGTCATTGATTATTGCTTAGTCTTTTCATGTTTAATGTCAAAAATTATTATTTTCATATTTCGACCAATCAAATTCAACTATATATGTAAATAAAAGTCTCTTAAATCTAATCTAATATAATATCTTATCTGTCCTAATATATATATATATATATATTTAAAATGATGTCCACTTTATATGTCCTTCTCTTGTTTATGTGGACAGTTAGGTGGATAAGTTGTACCTTCATTATTTTGTCATAGAAGACATTTTCCATATATATATTTTTCACTCTCATTCACATTTCACGATTGCTTGGCCCACCCCCACCCCCACCCCAAATAAATAAATAAAATAATCTTTCCATGATTAAAATTATCTAACACCATTATTTTCAAGAATATATCTTTAACTCCTAAAATTACTCCTATACTTAATTATTTCTTACATATAATTATAATTATATCCATTGATTAGTTTTTCTCATTACTAACCCATAGTAAATTAGCACAAAATTTTAGATTTTGTGTGTATACACACACACACACACATAAGTTTATTAATATGAGAAAATTTGTATTAATTTTAATAATGACGTCTTTGATTATTGCTTAGTCTTTTCTCATTTAACGTTTTAAATTATTATTTTTATATTTTGACCAATCAAATTCAACTACATGTGTAAATAAAATATATATATTTGAAATGATGTTCACCTTATGTGTCCATCTCTTGCTAATGTGGACAGTTATGTGGATAAGTTGTCCTTTCATTATTTTGTCATATAAGACATTTTCCTTATATACATTTTCACTCTCTCATTCACATTAAAATCTTTTCATGATTGCTTACACCCTCCCGCCTGCCCCCAACCCCCCCCCCCCCCAAAAAAAAAATCTTTCCATGATTAAAATTATCTAATACCATTATTTTCAAGAATATATCTTTAGCTCCTAAAATTATTCCTATACTTAATTATTTTCTTACACATAATTGTAATTATATCCATTGATTAGTTTTTTTCAATTATTAACCCATTATAAATTAGCACAAATTTTTAGATTTTGTGTGTATACACACACACAAGTTTCTTAATATGAAAATTTTGTATTAATTTTAATAATGATGTCTTTGATTATTGCTTAATCTTTTCACGTTTAATGTCATAAAGTATTATTTTTATATTTTGACCAATCAAATTCAATTGTATGTGTAAATAAAAGTGTCTTAAATCTAAACTAATCTAATATCTGATCTAATCTGATATATCTATACTATTATATATTTGAGAAAGTTATTTGACCCAAAACCTTTGAATTTTGACCAAGTTCTAATTTTCTAGAATTTTGAATTTTTTAATTAAAAAAAATTGTCATTAGTTATCTAATGGAGTCTCTTGGTTTCCTAAAAATTCAAAATTTGAATCTATTAGGTCTCTTAATATGTATTAATTATTAATTAATCTACAACTCTTCCCCAAAAAATGTCATTTCTTTCCCCTCCCCCCTCCCCCCCCACCCAATTCAAAACAACCTTAATAAGACTTCTTCAATTCCATTACAATTCCTCAATAATGTGTAAAAATCTACATTTCCTCACTTATCATCCGTTCTGTTTCTCCTTTCGGTTTTTTAGGTATGTAATTTTATTTTTTATTAATCTTGAATTGTTGTTTTTTCCTATGTTTTTACTAATTTTTTATCTTTGTTATCCTATTACTATTTGTTTCTCATAGTTTTAGATTTTTTTTTAAAATTTCGGTATCATTCTCCATCTTCCATTTTATGTTCACATTGTATAATTATTCATATTGGATATCATTTCTTATTTATAGATTTGTACACTACTAGAAAACAAGGATTTGGCCACGAAAAATTTCGTGGCCAAATTTGGCATTGCTAAGATTGGTCGTGGATTTTTTTTATAAATCCGTGGCCAACCTGTTTTAATTTTTAAAATTTTTTTTTGAAACCATGGATTTATCTGTGGCCACAATAAATAATATTAAATAAATAAAAAATCTAGCAACGGATTTATTTGTGGCTATATTTTTAATTTTTTTAAAATAATAAAAAAATATGGCCACGAATAAATCTATGGCCAAAAATAAAAAAAATAAAAAATCTTATTAGTTTGTCCGTGGCCATATTTTTAATTATTTAAAATAATTAAAAAAAATATGGCCATGAATAAATCCGTGACCAAAAATTAAAAAAAATTAAAAATTTTATTAGCTTGTCCGTGGCCATATTTTTAATTTTTTAAAATAATTAAAAAATATGGCCATAGATAAATCCATGGCCAAAAATAAATATTTTTTTAAAAAATAATAAAAATAGCGAAGGAAAAATTCATCGCTAACTGTACAGATTTTTTCATTATTTAATTGATTTTAATACACCCCAAAACCTGCCTTTTTTTTTTTCAAAATTCAAAATACCAACAAACCTAAATACTAACAAACTGTATATCAATGTAATAGTAATAATCCGTATAGCATACATATAATTAATAATTAATATTATTCTATTAGTTTAATACATGAATGCATACCAAATAATTCATACAATAATACATATATAAAAGTCTTTAAAAGTCAAATGTAGGAATATCATTGTCTCCATCGTCCTCCTCATCATTATCATCGTCATCGTCGCCTTCATTTTCATCTCGAGCTACAGGAGCAGACGAAGTAGAGCCCTTCTTACGCCGTGGAGCTAATTGACGAGTGAGTTTTTTTAGGTTGGCCACCATTAGGGACACGATTTTCTAAAAGTCGGAGATCTCGCGATTATGTTTTTCTTCCATCTCGGTCATCTTCTGACTGTGCTTCTCCTCTAAATTGCTCATCTTTTGTGTGAGCTTCTCTATCTTGGGGTCAACCCAAGTATTTATTGGCAATGGATTTATCCGTAGCCAATTAATACATTTTTCAAAAAAAAAATTAAATATATACTAGCCAAGGTTTTATCCGTGGCCATGATGATTTAATTTTTTTTTTAAAAAATTTAGCCACGAATAAAACCGTGGCTAAAATATAAATTTAGAATAAAAAAATGTTTATATTTGATATCCGTGGCCAAAAACATTTATGTTTTTGTTTTAATTTATATAGCCACGGATTTTTCCATATTTAGGCACGGAAAAATCCGTGGCAATATGTTTTCGTATTTTTTTCAGAATCCGTGGCTATTTCCATAGCTGTTGACAATCGATTTCGTCCGTGGCTAAAAATCCATGGCTAAATCGCTGTTTTCTGGTGGTGTGTACTTTTGATTTTCATTTAATTTGCTTTCTTTTTTAATTTATCATTAGTTTATTTGAGGTTTATTGTGTTTGATTTTTTTACGTTTAAAACTTTTTTACGAATTTATTGGTTTGTATTCTTCTTGTTTTTTTCTTTTTTTTTTCCGTATAAAAACCTATTTGGTAAAGTTGATACATCTAATATTTTCACCTATTTTCGTTTTTTAGGTTTGTATTTTTCTTCTTCTTTCTTTTTCTTTCTATAAAAATCCATTTGGTAAAAGTTGATATATCTAATATTTTCACTTATTTTCATGTTTTTTGAATTTTACTACGGTTGTTATTTTACACTATGTGGAATTCCCCCCCCCTAAGAATTTGGTAGTTTTTTCTTTTTCTTTTAATATTATATTTTAGGAATTTTTGATTCTTTTTTGCCCAATTATTACTTCCTCTAATTTATTTTTGGTGTTCTTCATCTTAGTTACACTTTTTTTCATCAAAATTTCTTTTATTTTTTCTTTTTTCTTTTGGCCCCAAAATACTTGGAAATCACCCAATTACTACCCTTAATGTTTATTTTTTTATTGGTACATAAACGTGATTTTATTTTTTACTTTTTCATATTAGATTTCTTTTTTCGTTATGATATTATATATGTATATATGTATGCATTTCTATGAGTCATGTAATTATCATTTTTCTATGAGATATAATATTTGCACAAATAATACTTTTTATTTTGAGATATAATTACATGGTTACAATGGTGTTTATTTATTTTTTAACATTTTTTTACGTGAGTCATATAATTATTAATTTTCTATTTCATATCAAATTTTGAGATAAAATAAAAGTTCTATTGATATATAACCCCTAAATTGAGGGGACCAATAAAAAAGGAATTAATTAATGAGTGTGTAAACTTTTTATATTGTTATTTGCCTCCTTATGGATGTATTATATCATTATGTGGTTCATTAAATGTATAAAATTTTTATATGTACATTATAAATGTTTACGTCTAATAAACCACAAATTGATGTTGATAACCAAAATCATCTAATAAATAACGAAATTATTTTGACAGCGGTTTTTGACTAAAATTTTATTAATTTTGACAAAATAGAACTTTCTCCAATTTTTAAATTTTAATTTATTTTATGTGCATAAAAAAAATATAGTGTCACGTATTCCAATGTGGATAATAATCCATTATCTTGTGATCAATTAACTTAGAGTAGCTCATAATTTATCATTCATAACTTTAATATATCTAAAAAATTTATTTATTACTTTAGTTTTGATAACATATTTAGATTTTAATTTATTTTTTGGCATGACAATACTTTTCTCTTTTAAAATAATTAAAAGCTTCAAATACAAGTAAAATATTACTTATTTAACTATTGAACTGCATTGAAAATTATTTTAATGTAAATGTTATTTTACACAAATAGAATACTTTATTTTTTATCTTTTTACGTAGTATAATAAATTATGATATACATGCGTAGCACAAGATACATACTAGTATATATATATATATGTATATATATATTTAAAATGGAGTCCAAACTATGTGTCAATCTCTTTCCTATGTGGAAGATGAGATGGACAAGTTGTTTTTGCTTTATTTGGGCATGTTTACACCTTTCCAAATTTATTCTTCTAATTTTTTTTCATCAATCTCTCTCTATAATATCTCTCCACACATTTAAAACATTTGACCAATTAATCTTGATTTTTCCATTGACATATCTCTAGTAATTTAGTCAAATTCATCCAATAAATAATCTTATATTTAGAGCTATAATAAATTCTTTTCAATAAATAAACAAAAAATCCCTATAATTATGCTCATAAACTTTTATTTTATGATTACATATTTCTTCCAAGCATATTTATTCTTTTAATTTTAGATTTTAGTTAAATTTTATTTAATCTTTTCCATTTCTTTTTTCTAAAAAAATTCGAAATTTCAATTAATGACATGAAAATAATTTATTATATATTGTGTTTATACGTATATAGAATATTTATTACTAATATTTTCAATTCTATAGCATGTAAATGAAATTATTCTAGCTTTTTAGTATATATAAATTTTGAGGTCACATTTGAGTTCAATGATCTAATAAATATATTTAATGAACTATTCTATACAAATTTAATCTAATATGTGTGTGTGTGTCTGTGTGTGTCTGTATAAAATGATGTCCGCCTTATGTGTACATCTCTTGCTTATGTAGACAATGAGGTGGATAAGTTGTCCTTTCATTATTTTGCAATATTTATATTTTAAAAAAATATAATCTAATCTATATATATATATATATATATATAATTCAAAAGCCTTGAGACTATTCAAGTAAGCATATATGTGGATAGTTTCATTTAATTCTATTTTGTAATGTGTGAAATTCAAAATATTTTTTCTATATGATTTTAAATAAGTATAGTTGTGATTTATATTTATCCAAACGAATCGAACAATTATCAACTATTCAAAATAAAATGGATAAAAGTTAATGTAGATAAAATAAAAAAAATTAATGTTTTATTAACAATTTATCATTTACTTTACTAATAATTAAATTTTTTAGATCTACATAAATTTTTAAAAACTTCATTGCCTAATTAATTATATGAAAATTAATATTGAAATCAAACATATTCCATAATTTTACAATTTTCTAATATATTTATCAATTTATTTTGCAAAACCAGCTAATTTATTTTTCTAAAATTATTTTTTATAATATAAATTTATGAATATATATATATATATATATATCTATTTTTTGTGCATTGGCACAGGGTTAAATACTAGCTCCATGTATACACATATCTATTCTTTGTTTTTGTTCTCTTATAATTTTGTTATTAAAATTTGTTATTATTTTGTTTTGTTCAATTTTTTTTCTTAAATTTTATTTGTTATCATTATTTTTTACATTTAATTTATTGCCCTATAATAAGCAGAATTTTTTCAAGCTTCTTTGAATATTTTGCTTCAATGATCCCAATTAGTTTGTCATTTTTTTAAAAAAATATTTTCATTTGTATGTATAGCTCAAGCTCTTTTCTCCCTCATAAAAGTTCATATATGATGTTTTCGAGTGAGTTTTTTTTTTCTTTTTTTAATAATTTCTGCCACTTCTCTTTATTTTTTTATTTCTTTATGTTTTATTATTTTATTCTTCAAATTTCTTATTGATTCGTTTTATTTAAGTTCTTACAAATTTAGTTTGATTCTTATTTTTCTTTTTGTTCATTTAATTTTTATACTATAATAAGAAAGATTTTCTAACTTTAACACATTTTTTTTGAATGAAGGCAGTCTATTACAATCGATTGAATATATATATTGACATATATATATATATATATATCCCTGTATGTGTATTTTTTTTAAATTTAAATTTAAATTTAAGATCTTTTTATATTTAATATTTTTAGTATTTAAATATTCTCTACAAACTCTACTACCGTTTGAATTCCTCATAATCATCAAGTATTTGTATTAAGAACAAAAATATTTTGAATTCGTTTAGCCATTTGCTATTAAACTTCGTTGTATGCTAAGTTCTTTTTCTCTGTTATTTCCTTTTTTATATTCATGTCACCATATTTTTCATTTTTCATATTTCACCTCTTATTTCATTTTGTTTTCCATATTTCAATTTTTGATGATGTTTTTAAAATAATTTTTTGATCGTTTCTAGCTTTTGGTACTTATATTGTCTCATTATTCTATTCTTCAAATTTGTATTTAATTTGTTTGTTCCAACATTTGTTGATTTAGTTTGCTGTGCATTTATTATTACTTCATTCATTTAATTTATTGCACGATAATAAGAAGGATATTCTCAAATTTCATTGCATACCTTATTTCCGTCATTCCACTTAATTTGTCACTTTTTCCTATATATTTTATTCATCCATATATATATAGTTCTAGTTTTTGTTTTATTAAAACAAAAGTTAATGTATATTTTTTTTCATATTAGCTTTTTTTGATAGTTTCTACCATTTTTTTCTGTATTTTATTATTTCATTTATGTTATCTCATTGTTTTATTCTTCAAGCCCGTTACTAATTTTTTTCATTTCTATTAATAATTTAATTTAATTTGCTTTATTATTATGTTTTTCATTCAATTAGTTCGTAATACTATAATACGAATAAATTTCTTGAATTTTAAGGTGTACATTTTTTGTTTGTTGATAAGCGATTTTTTTTTGAGTGGAGTGATATTCTAGATTAAGAAGACACTTTTACGGATTTTTAATATATATTTAAAAGTTTATCTTTAGATAATTATGATAGTTATTCATTTTTGTTTGATTCTTCCAAACTTCCTACAAGAAATTATTTGATTAAATTTGTTCTTAACATTTTTTGTAATGTATTTACAAGTTTATAAAGTATTAAAGAGTGTTCGAAGAACATATGAAAAGAGAATTCACAAGTTCCAAGAATAAAGTACAAAAATTTTAGTAAGTTTAAAATAATATAAAAGAAAAAAGGACTCTCCAATTATATACAAAAGGTGATATATTACAAAAAATAAATGTCATCATTCCAATTGTAAGAAAAATATCACACATTAACTTGACATATATTTAATAATATTTCCAATAAAGTTATACGCTTTAAACCTTTGAGTATGCTTTTACAACATGGAATCAACACACTTTATTTCAATTTCAAAATTTTAAGTGAAAAATCCTTAAAATATAATGAAAACTATTATTATATACTAGAGATTATAATTGTTGGTATTGTATTTCAACTAAAGTATACTTTCATATAAGTTTGCTCATGTATAAATTTTTTATTTTGAGTTCACTATAAAATATTTTGTATTAACAATTGTCCACCAAACTCTAATTTAATTTTGTTTACGAACTTATATATTTCTAATATATCATTCTTTCTATTACTATAAAAAATATATATTATTTAATATTTATTGTATTCTAAAATAGTAGTATCCCGTGCCTAGGCACAAGGTTAGGGCTAGTATATATATTTAAAATGGAGTCTACTTTATGTGTTCATTCTTTGCTTATGTGGACAATGAGGTAGGCAAGTTGTCATTTCTCTATTTGGCCATATAAGACGTTTTCTTTATTTACATTTTTAAAGAACCCCAATTTTCATCCTCCTCCAATCTCTCTGTAAAGAACCCAAACCCTAGTTCTATTATTTGAATTTGTGAAGGAATAGAAGGGTGGGAAAGGCTTTACTGATGACCAATGCCTCAGACTAGAAAGAATGAGAGGAATTTCTTGCCCCCACCTCGTTACGGTAAGAGTTTGTAAAGTGACTTGTTATTTTATTTTTATTTTTTTGTGTTTTTTTTGTGATATGCCTCAGATTAGAAAGTGTGAGAGTATTTTTGTTGTCAAAGTGAATGGAAGTGTACAAAATGGATTTTGTTGTCCAAGGGGAAAAAGCTTTTGTAGGGGAAAAAACTTTGATGTCATTTCTGCCAATGATGTACTGCAAACTTTGATGTTATTTTGTCTACTTTTGTTTTTAGTATTTAAACTTGTCCTATTTTGACATTGAAACAGACATGTAATTGGTGGTTCTTATGTAAGCAGCTTTTGTATTGAAACATGCATGTGTTTGTTCTTCTGTTGACATTGTACTACATATTGGCAAGTTTAAATGATGATCCCCCTTGTTGCAATTACTTTGATCGAATGTGCATTGGTTCTTATTAAGTGCATTGGTTCTTTTTTTTGAAAGGGAATATGTGATCTCCCTTGTTCATTCAATTATGTCAGTTTTTCGACTCTTGATGAAAAAAATTAAACCAACCATATTTAAACACAACCAAACCAAATTAAACCAAACAAGTCAACTTAATTAAACAAGTTTCTTACAATCGCAACTTAATACACGCGTAACAAAACATAAAACATCAATTTGTAGGAAACCACCATATTCCCAAACTTTCATAATTTCTAAGCTAACTTCACACACACAAACAACAACCAACTAACTATGAGAGTTGTCTTCAAATATTTCATCTTTCTCTTCATCTTCTCTAACTCTTCTTGTAGTTCACGATTCTCTCTTCGTAGTTGACCTCGCACGCATAGGTGGATCATACCAACAAAAAAAGTTACACCCACCTCCATCTCTCTATAATTTTCGTACCAACAACACAAAAAAATTAAAGAATTTACTCCAACACAAGGGAAAAAAAAGGAATTCCACAAAAAAAAGAACACTGCATACCGTCCAATTTGGACAACCACGAAACCTTCGACCGGGATTATCATTGGTCCACAAAGTTCGAACTTCACCGATTTCACCAAAGTTGTATAACAGCCAGTACTGACCTCCAGTAGTTGAAGCGGATGACATTTTCTCTCTTCTTTTCGGTTTCCTTCTTCGTATGTCAAGCTAGGTTTTTTTTTCTCCTGCTGTCAGCCTCAATCTCTACTAATGTCAGTTATGTTGTCTTCTTTTGACCAAATCTCTCTATTGAAATGGTTAGGATTGTATTTTGGAGGGAAATGATCCAAGTTTTTGCTCCAAAAGTGATTGGATAGTGACTAGGACACATACACGGCAACTAGTATGCCAATAATGACACAAAACCACGTTTTTTTTTGCCACATCATCCAATTATATGATTCAGGCCAATTTGTCCTAAATGTGCAAAACTTTTAAGCTTATTGTACTAATTTTGCTACCCCACAAAATAAAATCCTAAAAACGAAAAAGGGTAAACATACAAGACCAAAAATGTTTTTTTTCTCTTAAACTTTCTCATCTTCTGTAATTTGTTGGCACAATTTGGTAGCATGCATCTCTTTAGGGTGAAACGATCTCTAAAATTATTTAAAAAACTATTAATCAACAATAAATTAACAATTAAAATTTATATAATATGATAATCACACACAAATATTTGTGAGAAATTAGGATACAAATATTGGATAAAATTTGAAGCGAAATTATCAAATCTTTGATTCAGTCCGAGTCCCTAAATATCAACTAACCTACGTACGTATAAATCTAATATGATAATTACAAATGTAAACTCCTCCTACCTGAGGTAAAAATTAATTAAAATGAGGCATAACTTACCACTGGGCTAATCATATTCGGAGGTGGGTACCAGCTGTCTTACATAACCATTAGATTCACAATATAAATAATATTTCTTTTCTTTCTTTTTTTTTTAATTTTTTTTTTGGGCAAATGACACGTATCACTTACTAAGGTATTCAGTGCGCATGCACCGGGCGCGGCATTGAGGATGCCCATAGGACTCATATTATGTTGGATTTTGTATGTGATATTTCTTAAAATGCATTAATGATGTGATACAATTTAAATTGTGTATTGCATGTGTGGAGTTCAGACTCAATGCATAAAAGAATTTCGATAATTATATGTACCCCATACTATAAGTCAATGGTGAACGTAAAAGAGCTGTTTTAGAGGTTTCTTGCAAAGATTAGCTTGTCATGAAAAAGTCAGCCGAAAAAGTAAGACTACGAAAAGGTAATCAATTGTTCTTAATAAGCTCGAAAACATATCTTATGTTTGCTCCTAAACCGGGGCACTCTTTTCTTACATACATTTGTCTCATAATTTACTAGCTAGTCTTAATTTGATTTAACTAATTTGCAATGAAGCTTCTCCTTTCAACCTCCCCCTGATGTATGATCTTTCCGCCATTTTCGTCAAGATGAACATGGAAGTATGAAGCTTTCTTACAACTTTGGTGAAAGCGGCTTAAAGTTCGATGAAATTGACATGTATTTGTTAAATGACCGCCTCATCTAAAAGTTTAAACTGTTAATGAGGAGAATGATCAAACATTTATTTTCTCCAACGTGCCTCCACACGCACAAACGACTTCTTTTTGTATCAAATAACATGCTTATAAAATATGATAATTACGAATATAAACTCCTCCTAAATGAGGTAAATATTAATTAAAATGAGGCAAAAATTACCATTGGGCAAATCACATTCGGAGGTGGGTACCAGCTGTCTTACATAGCCATTAGATTCACAATATACATAATTTTTCTTTTCTTTCTTTTTTTTTTGAATTTTTTTTTTTGCAAATGACACGTATCACTTTTTAAAGTATTCAGTGGGCATGCACCGGGTGCGACATCGAGGATGCCCAGAGGACTCATATTATGTTGCATTTTGTACGTGATACTTTTTAAAGTGTATTAATGATATGACACAATTTAAATTGTGTTGTGCACGTATGGGGTTAAAACTAGATAGTATAAAAATTTTTCCCCCTAATTATATGTACCTAAGACTATAGGTCAATGGCGAGGGAAAAATAGCTGTTTTAGAGGTTTCTTGCAAAGATTAGCCTCTCATGAAAAGTCAGCAGAAAAAAGTAAGACCATGAAAAGGTAATCAATTGTTCTTAAATAGCTCGAAAACATATTTTATGTTAGATCCTAGACCACGGCACTCTTTCTTACATATATTTGTCTCATAATTTACTAGCTAGTCTTAATTTGATTTAATTAATTTGCAATGAAGCTTCTCTTTTCAACCTCCCCCCGATGTATAATCTTTCCGCCATTTTCGTCAAGATTAACGTGGCAGTATGAAACCGTCTTTCATACAATTTTGATGAAAGCGACTTAAAGTTCCACGGAATAGAAAAGTATGTGTTAAATGATAGTTGGGAAATTCTATCATTAGTCACAGTTCGTAGGTGGACTAACGTTAGTCACCTTTAATTCTAGTCATTAGATGTATGATATTTAATCTAAACCATTAATCTTTATATGACTTGCAACCTGTTATGCAGGTAAATTAGAAAGGTTACCTGTTATACAGGTTAGAAAGGGAATTTTTATACAACCATTATTATAGTAGGCTATTTGTGGCCCACTAAATATTAACCAATTAAAGTTTTATTTTTAAAATAAAAAAGGAAACCATGGTACTCATTATAAATTTTTTTAATACCATTGTACCATTATAATACTGTAGTACCATTATAATTAGTTAATTTTTTATGTTTTAATACCATGGTACCATTATTTTTATTTTTAAATTATAACTACCATGGTACTTTTTATAACTTTTTTTTTAATTTCAGAAATGTGTATTAACAAGGATAATTAATTGAAATTTGTGATAAAAAAATTAAAATAATAAATTGATACCAAAATAAATATTATTTATAAATCAAAAATTCGAATATATGTTAATAGTTGATAAAAATTTACATTTAATTTAATTTTTTAACATATTTAAAAAATGTATCACATTCATTATAAATTATTTTAAGAATATACATAGAATATGAACATCTATTTTTTAAAAAAGAAAACAATTACAAAATATGGATATCATTATTAAGTAAATTGTTTATATTATCCATAGATTTATTTCAAAACGATTGATCTGTAGTAATATTGAATAATGTAATTTTAAAATCAAATTGTATGTCTAAAATACAAAGAGAGGAACACAACAAGCATTAGTTGGTAAAAGAAATTGTGCTTTGATTATTAATGGAGATATGCTATGAAACACAATAATAATAACAACAACAACAACAACAACAACAACAACAACAATAATAATAATAATAATAATAATAATAATAATAAGAAGAAGAAGAAGAAGAAGAAGAAGAATATAAAAATCGTTTATTGATTTAAATAGTTATGGTTAATATGTATAATGAAATATTATTTGCACATAGTTTGTTTGACTTATTTAAAATAAAAAAAAATGTAAATAGTTTATTTGAATTTATTTTTTTTCCTAGAATTTGTATTTTATTTGTACATCTATGAATTCATATAATATTTTTCATACTAGCGAGTCAATATTTTAATGATAACTTGGAGAAAATATATGTACTTATATGATTGAATGCCGAATATTATTCTCCCTTTATAATAATAATAATAATAATAATAATAATAATAATAATAATTTTAGTTAAATTCATCCATGAGAACACTTAAAAGAGAATAATAATATTATTATCTATAAGTAATGAAATAAAATATGATGCAATTTTTATTTAATTGAAGATAAATATTTAAATTGTAGTAGAAATAATTTATACTAAGAAGTCTTAATAATTAAGGAATTTTTTTCTTTAAGGTTAATAATTAAATGAATGATTTGAGAGAGAGATAGATCGAATATGGAACGTTATATATATATATATATATATAGAGAGAGAGAGAGAGAGAGAGAGAGAGAGAAATTAGGAAATATGGAGAGAGAGGGGGAGGAGAGAGAGAAATTTTGACTCATGATAGCGGGTTGCTCAAAAATTTAAAAAACCTACAACCTATTAAAATATTTTAAAATTGTATACGTGGCAGTTTTTTAGAGGGTGACTAATGTTAGTCACCTACGATTGTGACTAATTATAGAACTTCCATGATAGTTTCATCTAAAAGTTTAAACTAATATAGAGGATAGTAATAAAATATTTAGTCTTATTTAAAAGTTTAAGTTGTTAGAGAGAAAAATGATCAAATATTTATTTTTTCTCCAATGCGCCCCTACACGTGCAAACAAACTTCTTTTTGTATCAATCTTTGCACGTGCAATTTCTTTTTATAAATAGGTGGCGGTGAGATTCAAACACGCAAGACTTCTTATTTAGCTTGGCTTCGATACCATGTTAAATGACCGCCTGATCTAAAAGTTGAAACTATTAGATAGGAAAATTATCTAATATTTATTATCTCTTATAATATGACCATATATATATATATATTAACATAATTTTTTGTTTAGAGTCAAGAAATTATTTAATAATGCCGACGGCAGGAATTCGTCACAATCAGTCAATAAATCTGCAGACATAGGTGGAAATGATCGTTGTTTATATGAATCAATCATACACTCAAACTAGTTACCTTAACAAAGAGAAGCTCTTACTTCGCCCAAGAAAGCCATTGTACCTTGAAGGAAGGAGCATATAACAACATCAAACCTATTGCGAGAATAAGGATTGGATTGCTTAGTACGTAAGCCTATGGATTCATCATCCGGCACTTTCGCTGAGTGCTTTGACTACTGCCAGAACGATTACGAAAGTGCGGTGCAAACAAAACTTGATCCGCCTATGCCGTGGGTAGGCATGTATATTGCGGCTGCTTCTATGGCCTGCACGCTTGCTATGGCCGCTGATGCTCTAAGGGGGTTCCGAAGCAAAAAGTTTTGGTTCCCATGTAAGTGTTTCTCTCTCAATGCTTTTTCCTTGACACTATTAGCTGTGGCCATGAAGCTGCCAGTTGATCTCACAAATAAAATAATGGGAGTTTTTGATAAACTTGCGCGGGTTAACAGCTTGGCGTTGATGTCAACTGTTATGGGTAATTTCATGACATCTTTGGGATCCATGGAGAATAGTGAAATTGCGCTAAACTTAGTTGCTTTATGGATTCTTGTGATTCAATAGCAGCAAATGTATGCATTCATATGGCCCAGATGCGGTATTTTCTAAATTCGCTAGAAATTATGGCTGAAGAAATTGGATCTACTGTTTTCATGATTCTGTTGGTTGTGACATCATGTTCTTCTGCTATTATGGTTCCAACTGCCAAAAAGAACATGGAGTCTGTGTATCTAGAGATGCACACCAGAGTTTCAAATAAGATATTTACTATTGATGAGTTGAGAACTGCGGTTACGAGATACTGGGTGATGGCACAAACCGGGAACCCCCAATTTGTGATTGCACGCTCAGCGACATGTGCTACTTCAGGCTTGATGTGCTTGCTCATGGCTCTAACCCTGATAGAAGCTCTGATTAGAATGCCTTTGGTGTACAAAGGCGACAGACGAACTTCTTCTAATTATAAGTGGTCTATTAATTGGATCCTAGTTATTCAATCTATAGGAGTGACAGTGGGTACTATCGCTCCTTTGTTCAGATGGTTTATTGCTGCTAAAGTCAAGGGCCCAATGATAGGCCGTAAATGCTTCAAAGATGAATTTAAGGTCGAGAGTTATTGGACTCAAAGGTTGGTAGATTGGAGAGAGAGCCCTTTACAAATTCGTCGACACCATAATGTCAAGAAAGCTCTACATGATGCAAAAAGATTATTTCTAAATTTCTGCATTTGGGCTTAGGTTGTGATTGTTCTGGCAAGCAAATCAGTTCTCCTCATTTCAGCTACGTGTGCAAAGGTAATTTTCTTTTGCCTCCACCACATCTATAATTTAAAGGCATATGGTTCCGAGGAATCGGGGCTAGCAATGGAGCTTGATTTTAGCTGTTACGTTGTGCTGCTAGAAGGCGAGGCACAACTGCCTAAGAAGATCCTGAGAAAAATATGCAATGAAGTGTATAAGCTAATCCAATCAGGTAAAAAGAAGCAACCCAAGAACCTTATCAAGCTTCTGCACAAATCTGTTAACTTCAATGGAGTGAGAGAATTTGACAGCAAACAAATTCAAAGCTTGCTTTCTTTTCAAGAACCTCCCAATTGCTGGTCTTTGCCAATAGTGACTCTCACAAGCATTGCCATTGCACTTCCCAACATCGCGGGTCGTAAATCTGATCAATTATTGAGAAGCGTGGATGAAGGACTCTACTTTGTAAAGCTTATAGAGAAAGCCATCAATAGAAACGGAGAACTGGCAAGCATCAACGATGCAGCATATGTTGTTTGGGTAGGAGTTGAACTGTATCACAAGTGGCAAGATAAGGATATTCAAGGAATAAGCCTCAAGAGCCAAAGTTATAAGAACACACTGCAAGAACTGTCTGATATGGCAAAAAAGATTGTGGCAAATATGGAGACGGATATGGGAGATTTTCTCATTCAAAATCCTTTGACTTGGCCAGTCAAGGTTGTAGCTGCTAACTCCATGTACCGGATAAGCCAAACTATCCTGCTGGCATACAATGACAATGACAGCCAAACAGAGGATGAGCTGTTTGAAAGGTTATCCATCATGATATCGGACATACTCACTGCTTGCCTAATCAATTTGATGCGTGTCATAACTTTGAAGTGTCACAACAATGCCATTAAAGAAAGGGAGAAAAGTGTTCGCCAAGCAGCTCTTCTTCTTGGTGAGAGTGAGGAGATTCTTGAAATTCTTCAGCAACGTGAGCTTCCAAGTTTGGATCCAGAGAAAGCAGCTTATATTGACGAGTGGAGGGCATTTATGGAGCAGGAAAGTACAACTTCAAACTCTAATGGTGAGCACGTAATTGAACTAGAGGGCTAATTGCGATAGTGCCTGGTGTCGAAGCTCAAAGATTAGATATATTTACTATACAAAGTTGTAGAATCATTGGTTTGAGAACTTTATATGTCATATAGTTATTAGGCGGCTTCATTCTTGTACTTAGATACGAGCATTTTGGTCAAGGCGTATTAGGGTGTCGTGTTGTATAAAGTATTCTGTATTTATCCTTAATTTATTTTTGTGGATTTGATTTGAATCACTTTTAAAAAAAATGATCTAATTTGATATATTTTTTGTGACACTTTTTAAAAATATCACATTTGTTAAAAAAGTGCCTCAATAAGCCATGTCAAATTTTCACTTTAATGTGTTTATTGTGACACTAGAAAGTATCAAAATAACTTATTGCTACACTCAAATACACGACACTTTAACTAGTGTTATTAATCAGACTTACTTTTTGTGACTTAGTTAAAATGTTAGGTATTTGATAATAGCAACAACTTATTTGAATACTTTGTTATGTCACAAAATATACATTATAGTTATAATTTGGTGTGCTTATTAAAACACTTTTTTATGAGTTGTAAAAATATCTCTCTTTTAAAAAGTGTCATAAAAAAATGTGTGAAATTAAATCATTTATTTTTCATATTTTTAGTAGTGAATACGTTCTTATCAAGTGTGGCCAGTACGTACAAGAAGTAAAGATTCAAAGTGTTGATTTCAGATGTTACTAGTCCTAAAAATCATAGTACTTATGAGCTCTAGCAATTGGGAAATTTACGTATGAATCTGTGGATGTCCTTTTAGCTTTTAACATAAGGCCATTTATGAACCAAGGAAGATATCCTCCTTTTTTCTGTTTCTCCTTAACATTGTTTTGTTCGTCTGAAAATAGACAAATCTTTTACCTAGACTTCATGCCATCTAACCATGAGAATTGTTAAAATTAATGTTTTGATACTACAAAAATTTAGATATTTTACATATTCATTAACTAGGACCAGTAATATCTAGATTATTCACAAAGAAAACCATGCATAAAATGGAAAAAATCTAAATATTTGAATATGTATTAATTAAGCAAATATAAAATCACAAAGAAAACCGACATAAAGTATTTCAGTTAAGCTCGTCCATAAATTAGGAGCTAGAGTTGCTGTTGTCGTGTGGAGAGAGAAAAATATCGAAATCATTTCAATTCTAAGTCTCCTTCAAATTCGTAGTCTTCCAACAAGTTTCTTTATTTAATTTCTTATTTATCAACTACTACTTTAAAATTCTTTACCCACATCATTAAACTCTTCATTCCATAAAACACCTTCCATATAATTTGTTTTTTTTTCCCCCCTTCTCCCAACACCCCCATCCAACCATTCCTCTCTCGATTTTAATTTCAGAAAAAATTGAAATAAAGGAAAACACATACAACCACACCTTCATATGTACACACCGAAAAAATTGACCTATAAAATTTGGATAAAACTTTAAGTTGAGAAAAATCTAAGGAAAAAAAACTTGAGAAAAATGACTGGAAGCAGTGCAACTATTGAGAAAAATGACAAGTTTGTTCAATAAAGCAACGTTTTTGGATTTTGTTCGGTCAATAACGTATTTCTTATATTATGTCCAAAACTTGCCAATTTTCTTAATTTATGTTCTTTCCGTCATATCATTAACGGCAAATTAATTCACATGTCTTGTTCGTGGCCGTTAAAGTGGGAGATAATTCTTGGATTAAATGTCTTTTAAACTCATATTACTTGATTTTTTTTAAAAAAACACTCTACACAAAAGAAATAAGCAAAAAAAAAAAAAACACCATCTTTTCCATCATTTCTCTTCCCCACCATTAGAGTCCCACACCCCTCTCCCCCACTACACCCTACCACAATTTTCAACCAGAGCTGTTCCACGATCGCCTTCCCCCATCTCTAACACAAACTCTAATTTCAAGCATATGTATATGTATAAAATCTCAATTTCATAAAAATTAAAATCCCAATTTCATTTATACATATAAATCTCAAACCCTGATTTCATAAAAAAAAAATATTTTTTTTTGGGGCGGGGGAGGGGGCACCCCTCTCGCTAGGGATCACCTGTAAGATCGGAGCCCACTGGTGGGCGAACATACTAAATACTCGTTTTCCAACTAATATTTAGTACAATCACTTCAAACAAGTGTAATCACCTCATGTTCAAGTCAAAACGGAAGCGATTCATTAAACCAAATAGATGGTACAACTAGCAATCCAAAAGCATGTGTGAGGCTTTAAAACAACACAATCTTAATAGACTATAATATGTCCAAGTAATTACATAACAAAATATAAGCACTAAACTTGACATTCAATCTATTGCCCGTATGAATCTTCACTTGTCCTAGTAAGCTTAATTTGAGGCAAATAATAGAAAGAATATAGGCTTTAAGCCCCCTTTTTTTATGGGTTTTAAGTCCTAAAGATTTTGTGAGGCCAGATATTTGTATATATACGAAAACAAGGCAAAGCAATTAAACAAAATTCGTTTGAGCCAACAGATTCAGTTCTAAGCATGCAATAAGTATCTTGTCATAAAACGTATTCGAATCATGCAATGGCGAGCTATGCAGACATATTTCCAATCTTATAACTATCTAAAATCGATAAAATATAATAAAAACCCTTATGCATTTCTCATCAAGAGGCTACCTCGATATCGGATAGACAGATGGTGTATCACATGCCCAAATACACCGATCCAATTTCACTACAGATAGCCTCCACCAGTACGTGAAACTAGATCTTGTGGAGTGGTATCATACAAAGAGGATTCTACTATCGGTCCGTTCCACCCGACAGTCCTTTTTGCTGACATTAGGCCCGAGTCTCCCCAAGGATGTTAATATATCATATCAGAACAGATACAACTCACATTTCAAAAACGTAATATTTTTCGGATATAATTTGACTTAAAATTTAGAGAAATATTTCATTTGAAGCATAGAGAGTAAAATATAATTCCAGATATAATAGCCTAAAATACAAATATAACTAATTGGTAAAAATAAATGAAACGAATAACATAAATCTGACAAGGGTAGGCCATACGACAATATTTACAATATTTAGGATGACTAAATAGGTTTTCTTATATCATCTCATTCCCTTAAAATTATTAAAGTGTTGGGCAAGCAGCTCTTCTTCTTGGTGAGAGTGAAGAGAATCTTGAAATTCTTCAACAAAGAGAGCTTCCAAGTTTGGATCCAAAGAAAGCAACTTATATTGACGAGTGGAGGGCATTTATGGAGCAGGATAACAAAATTCCAACAACACCCGTTTCAGTAGCAAGTACAACTTCACCTACTAATGGAGAGCTTGTAATTGAACTAGAGGGCTAACTGCGATGGTGCCTGATATTGAAGCTCAAAGATTAGATATATTTACCTAGACTAGTAAGAAACATGCGCTTTGTGCATTACTATTAACACCTATCTTATTTTTTCAAAAAAATGTGGATTAAGGTACGCCAAAAATGCACCAAGAATGTTTTAGTTTTTTCAAATGAATATTATGAATGAAAAAAAAAAAATTAATGAAATTGATCGCTTTATTATATTATTATTAGTTGTATCACACTAATAGTTTCGAAGGTTATTTTGATTTTTTTATAATTTTTCTTGATAATAATTTTTTTATAAGTGAGTTACAAAGATTAATCTATCAAATGCTTAGAATATTGTAATTAAAAATTTTCAGAAGATTAAATATATAGCTTAATTTTTTTAGAAAAAAAAAAGATCAATGTTTGATAGTAGCTTTTACTTGCTTTCCATATTCACGAATAAAAAGATATGCCTATATTATTTTAACATCTATATTTATTTGAAGATAATTATTTATCACATTTCTTTATTAAAGTATTTCTAGTAATTCTTTCCGTCACTATTGATTTTAAGTATGTTTAAAATATCTTTTTAAATGTTTGTCAAAAAAAATACTAATTAAACATTTTATATGTGCATATTTTATTAAGAATATGTTAATATAATTTTTAAAATGCTTTCTTTCTTGTGTATATATGTTATGATTATATTGAATAATCATAAACTTTTATGTCATTTGTCTAAAGTCCGTGCGCATATTCTTTCTTGTAATAAAATTTGCTGAATTAATTTTTAATTGTACTACACGTCGGTGTTGTATTCGTGAAGTAATACATATAGAATAGCTTAACTATCATTCTTACTCATTATATTTTTTGAAACTTCTAATTTATAGAAAATTAAATATTATTGAGATGTCATATTCTATATCTTAGAAGATCTATGGTTCCACTTTTTCATCACACTATTGTCCATCATAGCACCGTTACCACTACTACTAATTTTAATATAGTAAAGTCAAAATCTGTTAGCCACATTATTCCATCATATCATCATGCTTATGTTCTTTTCCAAATCCTTTATTATTTTCTTGTACCTTTGCACCATTACTTTCACCTAGTCTTTACCATAAATGTCCTCTTTGCCATCATATCATTGCTATTAAATTCATCTCTTATAATATATTCATTACTTTTAACAAAACCTCCACTACCACCTCCATCTTCATTGCCTCTGCCTCTCCATTTCCTCATATAAGAACTCTTACACCAAAGCACTACCATACTAGAACAACTTCTTAAAAAAAGAAAAAGAGAAAGAAAGCACATTATTATTTATAAATTATAATGTTTAACTTTTCATGATTAACTGTTATTTCAAATTTGTAATTGCATAACATTCATATTAGTTTGTTGAGTTTTTGTTTATATATACAATGTTTTGAATAAGTATTTCTTGCAATAAATGGAAAAAGGTATGTAGATTATTTCTACTTATTTTTTTATAAAATAAATTGAGAAACTGTAAGATTCTTTGCTGTGTATTTCATTAATAATTATTTTTCTAGAACTTGCTAGCGTTCTCTTCATTTAAGGTTCCATCACATCCTTAACCTTCTTTTGATTATTATTTTTACTTCTCTATGTAGCATATGTATTTTTTTTTCTTTTTGTGACTTCCAAGTCATTATTACGATATTTATTTCATTTAGTATTCAATTTGAAATCTAACTCTTAATTTTGAAATTTCTAAATTATTTACTATTACTTATATAATGTTATTTTAGTCTTTACAAAAAGAAGAAAAAATGTGAAATAATGCTGTGTTATTCACATTTTTATAATATAGATAGGTAGATAGATAGATAGATAGATAGATAGATAGAATGATTGGCTTGTGAACGATATGCCATATAGTTATTAGGTGGCTTCATTCTTGTACTTAGATACAAGCATTTTGGTCTATGATGTATTAGGGTGTCATGTTGTAAATTATTTTGTACGTATCCTTAGTTCGTTTTCATAGATTTGATTTGAATATGTTCTTATCAAGTGTGGTCAGTACATATAATAAATAAAGATCCAATGTGTTAATTTCATATTTCGGAGGTACTAAAATCGTAGTACTCATGACCTCTAGCAATTTTCTGTGTTTGCATATTTATATATTAAAAAAAAATCCTAATAACAAATTTAATGCCTAGTGTAAAAGTTTAAATAGAAGAAGTGAGCCCCAGCTTCACTTGGACCTGCAATAATTTCTAACGCCTGAGTGAAGACATGATCATCAGATGCTTGGGTAATTGGGCTAGGAAAGAAAACTTTTATTTTATAATAATGGTCAACAGGTTAACTGTTGTCACTAACTTACAACAGTTCAAAATTTGAGGGGCCAAATTGCTACTAACCCTTTTTATACAAACCCGTGGATTTTTTTTTTCCCGTAAAAATGAATGGTTCGGACTAATTTATTTGTGATAAACGGTCCATATATATATATATATATATATTTGAGAAATATGTTTACTTTTAAACAAAGATTCTCTTAATTAAATTGGGCAAAACTCAACTCACAGGAGAGTTCATTATAGATCATATTCTGGCATTTAAATTTAAGCCGAATTAATTCAAGCCACACAATTTATATGATTCGTAAAGAAATCCATCACAATATCAAACAGACTTAGATAGTAATTTTATGAATTGTATAAATGCCATATAAAATTGAATCAAACATGTTCTTAAAGTAATCAATGTGAGGGTAAAATCGCTGTGTATAGGCTTCTTGCGAGAACAAAACTTTCGTTAACAAGTACGACAGACAAGGAGATCAATTGTTCTCATAATTTACAAGTTAGTCTTAATTTGATTTAACTAATGAAGCTTCTCCTTCCTACCTCCCCGCAATGTAATCTTTCAGCCATTGTCGTCAAGTTTAACTTACCGTGTATTAAATTTTCATAACATATAAAAGGTATTTCTATTATTCGGGGGCGGAGAGTGAGGAGGGATTAAAGATTTTTTGAAGAACTCCCTAAACTCAATGTGAATTTTTCTATTTGAATTTGATTCTCCGCCGTGATTCAATGAGAATGGATAATGAGAGAAAAATATAGGTATAGCCAAAATGGAAGACTTGGGAGGGAAGTACATTTTTCCATTTTTTTAGCTTGAGGCTTTGGAATTTATCTTCTCGGGCTTAGCCCTCTATTCTATAGTCTAAGGCTTATCCTGACATATAAAATATATCTCCACACGAACTCAGGGGTGGGGGGGGGGGGGGGGTGGATGGTGTAACAACTGCCCCTTCTAGCTCTCTTTATCCCGTCTTGACAAACAATATTGTTGAGGTTGAGTTCTCAGAGGTCAACTGAGACATGTTCTGAACATAAATGTTTGCTTAATGTCAAGAAGTATAAAAAAGAGATACATATTAGTCCAAGAAATGAAACTTTATATAATTAATTGATATGCATGTGAACCATATGCAAGTTTTCCGATCCCATGTTTTTTACGTGTGTAGACATTTTGTCAAACTCTGAGCTGGAATAGAAGTTAAATTATTCAGAAACAGGATCGAAAAAGATCCCCTGATCCCTTGAAGCCCTGAACAAGAATCATTTTTGTAAGAACCCCTTTTCACCATTTGTCCATTGTTTCCACTGATCACCAAGAAAACTGAAATACCAAATGGCCAATGTTAACACCGATATCGAAAACCAGCTCGAGGCACCAATGCCATGTATAGGCATGTACATTGCTGCAGCGTCGCTAGCCTGCACGCTTGCGATGGCGGCCGACACGTTCAATGGATTTTGGAGCAAAAAATATTGGTTCCCATCTAAATATTTCTCCCTTAATGCAACTTCCTTAACATTGTTGGCTGTGGCGACGAAGCTGCCGGTGGATCTCACCACACGGATGTATGCTGTCACGGATCGCCTTGCAAAGGTAAGCACCCTCGTCTTAATGTCCACTTCCATGGCCAATTTGATGACGTCATTAGGATCAATGAGTGATAAGGATGTCTTGGGTAACGTCACGGCTCTAGGCATACTTGTTGTCACGGTCACTGCAAATGTGTGGATCCAGGTTATCCAAGTGCATTCTTATCTCAACTTAAGGCTCGCGTTTCGTGAAGAAATCTTAGCCATCGGATCTATGCTTCTTTTGCTTGTTATGTTCGCTTCATCGGCTCTGATGACCCTGTCCACTAAACAGCATCTAGAGACGAAGTACAATGAAATGCATAAACTGGCCTTAAATGAAGAGCAAATTGATATGAGGAGAGTTAGAACTGATAAGCTGAGAGACTTGATAAAGAAATATTGGGTGATGGCTGAAACTAGTAGCCCTCAGTTTGTGATTGCACGTTCAGTGACCTGCACCGCATCAGGCATCCTGAGCCTTCTAATCGCGCTCATTTTGGTGCAAGCTGAGATCAGGATGGCAATGAAGTATAGGGTGCTTCATGCAATGATTTCCAGCTACGGGTGGTCAACGAAATGGATTCTACTCATTCAGACTATTGGTGTGATTTTGGGGAGCATTGCACCAGCAGCTAGATTGTTCACTGTCATAAGGTTTAGGTCCTCAAACAAAGGCAGCAACAGCATTAGAGCTGCATTGACAGTTGAGAGCTATTGGACTCGGAAGATGGTGGAGTGGGATCAACGATCGCTGTGTAAGCAAATTAGGCATCTCAAGTTAAGAAAAGTAGTTCATGATCTGAGGGGACTAGTTCTCAAATTCTGTATTTTTGTCCAGTTTCTTACGGTTGTCACCAGCAAATTAGTCCTTCTCGTCTCTGTCTTCGTGATGTGTCCAACTATTTCAGTTCTTAACTATTTCGGAAGATTGAAGAGGCGGAAACAGATATCAGACCCCGGCTCGCCACACCATCAAGAAGGCCTCAGAAAAAAGAGATAATTCTAAGATGGATATCGAGCATTACGTTATGCTGCTCGAAGGGGAGGTAGAGTTGCCCAAAGAAACACTGGAGAGTATCTGCAAAGAAGTGGATGAAGTCATCCGAAGAGGCAATATGAAGAAACCGAAAAATTTCTTAAAACTTCTATACAAATCTCGCGACTTCAGTGGGATAACACAATTTGACAGTCCACAAGCTCCAAGTCTACATTCTCAAGAACCTCCTTATTGCTGGTCTCTACCTGTGGTCACGTTGACTAGCATTGCTCTAGCGATTCCCAATGTCGAGAAGCACAAATCCGAACATTTGCTGACGAGTGTCACGGAAGGGCTTCGCTATGTGGAGCTTATAGACAAAAGCCTCGACAAAAAAGGTGGTTTAGCTAACATAAGAACTGCAGCAAATGTTGTCTGGGTGGGAGTTGAGCTATACCACAAATGGCAAGACAAGGATCTTCACGAAACATCGATTAAAGGAAAAAACGCTCAGGAGATAGTACAGGAGCTCTGTCATAAAGCCGAAAAGACTGTTTTGGAGTTCAAGAGAGATGCCAGAGATTGCCTAATGAGAAATCCTCTCAACTGGCCGGCTAAGGTTATCGCTGCTAACTCAATGTACAGGATCAGCAGGACTATTTTGCTGAGTCATGGAGGCCACAGCGACGAGACGGATGAGGGACTGTTCAAGAAGTTATCCGTGATGATTGCAGACATAATGGCAGCGTGTGTTACGAATCTAGCGTGCGTGATCACCATCAAGTGTCACAACAATGCCATCGAAGAAAGAGAGAAAAGCGTTCGTCGCGCAGCTGCTCTTCTTGGTGAAACTGAAGAGATTCTCGCTCTTCTTGAGCAACGTGAGCTGCCACTTTTGCCTCCTGATCAGGCGGCTTATATCGAAGAGTGGCAAGCCGCCTCGATCAAGCAGGAAAATGAGAAGAGTCATGTGTATGTTTCTAGGTCTCTTAGTCCTAATGTTGACAAAAATGAGGCTTTAGAACCTACAAAAGAAAAGAAAGGTGTAACTAGGAATGAATAAATGCTGCTAAAACAGAGTTGAAGATGACTAGACTATGCATAATTGTGTATGTTCTTTTTATCTGAATCTCTGTAACATTGTTTCATTTGTTCCAAATAAACATTCTTTTAACTCTTTACAGTATCCTTGAGATTTTGGTTTCAGAAGTAATACTTGCATCTGGTTGAAAGAAGTGAGATTAGGATATAGCCTTAGGAACTACTTTTATTGTTATTTTTCATTTTTCTTGAGGGAAAAAGAATAATAATTTGTTATTAACAGTGAAGTCTCCTTACCAAAATCTCTTAAGGTAACCAAATTTTCAGGATCTCTTTGCTCTTCATGGATCCCAAAGAAGACATTAAATTTCCAATCGATGTTCACATGAAAGATAGGCTGTTTATAAACTAGAGAAAATTTTGTTCGTCTCTAAGTTCCCAGTCAATCTACCCATCCCCCCCCCCCCCCCCCCAAAAAAAAAAAAAAGTTCTAGTTAATCTTAATTGACTTGAATAATTTGTGATGAAGTTTCTCTTTAATTGTGTTCACATCGACTTAATTGATCTAATATTTCTTCGAATTCTTCAAGATTAAAGCATGAAGATGGAACTTAGTTTGGTGCAATTTTCTTGAAAATGACTTCTATTCCTTAACATAGAAACATATGGCAAAAGATATCCTTGAGTTTTGACTTCCCAAAGGTTTATTGAGTTAAGAAATGGAGATTGATTTAGCCTATAATGCATGGATAGTTCAAAAAATTACCTTGCATAGTGTCGGATCCAAACACGGCTCCAATACGTATCCAACATGTTAATTGTGTGTCCAAAAAATAAAAAGACAAAAAAGAAAAAATCCAACACGGTGTCGGACACGGCTGAAGGGCTTCTTTTGATATTTTGCAAAGTTTAGATTGGGTCTTTTTTAAAATTGTGAAAAAGTTAGTGGGAAAATTAAAAATAAAAAAATTAAGAATATTTTATCTTAAATTAATTAATTAACCGGATTCAGATCATTTCTTCATCTCTTCTTGTTTCGCATCATATTTTTCATATCTCTCTCTTTCTTGCTCTTTATATCTTTTTCTTTACTAATCTCCAATTAAAAAGTATTATCCAAAAACTTCATGATAGCCTGTTTTAATGATGCATATTTTTATTTCTTTACCACACAATCTAATTTAGTAAATTATAGATATATAATATAATGTAATATAATATTTTGATAGTTGTGTTGGAGCTGCATCATGTCCTAAAATTTTGAAAATTTTTCACGTCGTCCGTGTCCATGCATCATAGTATTTTGTAGTCATGTTGTCCAACGCGAGGCCCAATTGAGTTCAAAAAAAAAAAAAAAGAGAAGAAAAGAAAAGAGAAGAAAAAAGGTACAATTATGCATGCCTTTACCTCGAAAATTATTTACTAATTTTGTTATAACATCTAATTTATGTATGTGCCTATTCTTCACTGATTTCCATAATCTAACCAACCTTGTTCCGCAATGAGCAAGAGTACCAATCATACATGAGAGGGGAAAAAAAGAAAGAAAAGCACAAAAAAGAAAAGAAAATTTTAATCAAACTAATGATAAATGCATATGGATTCTGAAAAACAATAAATAAATACGATCAATAGATGCTTGATTCAAGGAGCAACAATGGATGACTTCCCGCGTTATTAGGATTTCTTGCCTCTCCAATCCCCCAAATTGTGGAAGTTGGCAAAGTATAAGCACAATGTATTTGACAATTTAAAATAGAAAAGGTAAATAATTATGAATTACCTAGCAGGTTGTAGGTTAAAAGGAGATGTATAAACTTGTTGAAAACAAATTTAAATACATATGACAATTAATTAAGGACATACGTGCAAAGCACTTGTTCCTTTCTAGTTAATTAATGATCAATATTTTTCTAAACATACGATAGACGTTAATGATCACATGCAAACTGTGTGTTCCTTGCTAGTTGGATCAAAAAATGTTATGGTATCTTTATCCGATTTGAATTTGGCATTTATGTATTTCGATCCTATAGAATTTGGGGTTAGATTCAATTTTTAGATAGTATTATAGTGTTTAGATTCAAAACTTTCAAATCCGCTTGGTATTGACTAGTTAACAACCCTAAAACCCCCAACTCGTTAAGCACCCTAATTATGGATTTTTTGTTGTTGCGGATATTTGGTTGTTAAAGATATCTATTTGAGCCCTGTGAACTGAAATGAAAATTGAAATGAGTTAGATGATCGTGTAGAAAAATACTATAACTATAATAATCTTCTAGCCAGTGGAGTTTTTAGCCCAATGGCCGGCATTCGAACCTAGTATCATTGAAGTTCTGGGTTAGAATCTTCTTGTTCTCTACCATTTCCCTTTAGGTGAGTGTGTGTGCGCATGTGGCAAACTCCAGGGTTGATCAACTATTGTCTTCTCTTATCGAGTTGATTATATAAAGAAAAAACAAGAAGAAGATCTTCTAGCTCCAGGGTTGATGTTACTTAGCAAGCTCAAGTCGTCATGGCAATGCACAACTCGGACGGGATGGGTCGGGGAAGGAATTTAGTTCCTGGACCAGCCATTACAAATAGAGAAGGATGCACACCTACACTGAACACACTTGATAAATATACCTCAAAATCAAATACACAAAAGCAAATGGTAAAAACATAATTACTTCAAGTATGACAATTTGATACACCTTGGCAGAAAATGCTTGTATCTAAATATTAGAATGAAACTATGCACCAAACAACTGTATGACATATAGTTTTCAAAAAATTTATTATACAACTTCAAATACTTAATTTCTATGTAAAATACGGTCGATCTTTGAGCTTCAATTCTGTATAATGTCGATGTTGTTGTATGACAAGTGAAACATCAGCCCTTTAGCTCAATCACTTGCTCCCCGTTAGAGTTTGGAATTGTTGTACTTGCCGCTGAAACGGGTGACACTGGATTTTCCCCATCCAGCTCCATATACTTCCTCCACTCGTCAATATAAGCTGCTTTCTCTAGATCCAAGCTTGGAAGTTCATGTTGCTGAAGCATTTAAATAATCTCTTCACTCTCATTGAGAAGAAGAGCTGCTTGGCTAACTTTTTTCTCCTTGTCTTTAATGGCAATGTCGTGACACTTCAAATTTATCACTCATGCCAAATTTGTGAGGCAAGCAGAGAGTATGTCTGAGATCATGATGGATAATCTCTCAAATAGCTCCTCCTCTGATTGGCTATCCTTGTCTTTGTTGGCTAGCAGGATAGTCTGGCTTATCCGGTACATGGACTTTGCAGCTATAACCTTAATTGGCCAACTCAAAGGATTTTCCACATTTGTGTTGAAATCCATCATAGTTGTTTCTGCTATGTCAGACAATTCTTGCTGCGTGTTCTTATCATGGTTCACCGGAATGCTGCAATGAACGAAACTAGAACGCCGGTCTTTATTCTGTTGTTCCGATGTTTGTTGCACCATTATAACGCCCGTTCCACCGTGTTTTTGGGTTGTCGTGGCAACGGAATGGCTAAAACGGCCGGAACGGAATGTTATGACGCTCGGAACGATCGGAAAGTTGGTAAACAAGATATGGTCAGACTTGATTGTTGAATGGAAAGAAACAAAAGAAAAAGATTAGTACTTGACTAACCATGGAAAGGAATAAAAGAAAATGGACTGAGAGATTCTCTGCTAGAAATCGAAGAGGTACACTTATTGTGGCTTGCGACATTAAAATGTTCGGAACTGCCATGACTGTTCTGCAACGTTGCAATGGAATTAGAAATGTAGCCTCCGTTTCGTTCCCCGTGACTGTTACAACGAACCATGGTTCTTATAGTTTCGGCTCTTCAGAATTATTCCTTGAATATCTTTATCTAGCCACTTGTGGTATAGTTCCACTCCAAACCAGACGACATCTGCTGCATTCTTGATGCTTGCTAACTATCCATTTCTATCTAGGGCTTTCTCGATAACATCCACAAAGTAGAGGCCCACGCTTCTCAATGACTCATCAAATGTGTCAGCTGCGACATTGGGAAGTACAATAGCAATGCTCGTGAGGCTCATTATTGGCAGTGACCCACAATTAGGACGTTCCTTAGAGCGTAAGCTTTGAGTCTCTTTACTGTCAAATTCTCTCACCCATTGAAGTTTGCTGATCTAAACAGCTTTTAACAAAGTTAGAGCCGCCAACAGACACATCAAGCTAGAAGTAATGCATGTCATTGTACGTGGGATGACAAATCGGGGGCTCCTAGTTTGTGCCATCACCTAATATCTTTTCACCACTATTCTTAGTTCCTTAGTAGTGAATATTTCCCTACCCGCTTGTTTAGTTGAAACTCTTGTGTGCATGTCCTGATACACCGACTCTATGTATTTCATTGCCGTCGGAACCATGATAGCCAATAAAAGCTACTGTAATCTAGTAAGCATCGATATGATAATACAAGACAACATTGTTATGTAAGTTATTATTGGTATTTTCATAATGTAGCAAGTCGAGTTCATTAGTTTACATATCATGTCGATAAAATTATTTTCCATTTACCATTTCTGTTTGCTAGGATTTATTGTTTGTTTACCACAATTTTAGGTTATTGGTTGTTATTGATGAGAATTGTCAGTACATTTGTGCAATGTACGTGCACTTTTCAAATGTTGTGTGAATGTATCATTTGTGCAGTGTACGTGCACTTTTCTGATATTGTGTGAATGTATCATTTGTGCAATGTACACGCACTTTATTTGATATTTTAATTTTTATTCACAAACTCTTTTGTTAATTTTTTTAATTTAAAAATTTAAAAGAGAGAATTAAAGCTTTTCTTCCCATGGATAGGCCTCTATATTGCAGCGGCTTTCTGTACTCTGCACGCTTGCAATAGCAGCTGACGTCATCAACGGGTTCTGATGCCAAAACCTTTGGTTCCCTATAAGTATTTCTCTCTTAACACCACTTCATTGACACTGTTAGTTGTGGCAACGAAGCTGCTCATCGACCTAACCACATATTTCTATGCTAGTTCAGACAAGTTTGCTAAGATTAGCAGCCTAATCTTCATGTCGACTACCATGGGAAATTTCGTACCATCAATAGGATCCAAGGAGGATAAGGAAATTCTAACAAATGTGACTGCTTTAGCTATTCTGGTTATCACGATAATTGCAACTGTGTGCAATCAAGATTCTTAGCCGTTTTCTATCTTTTGTAAGTCTGTCAAGTGTAACGTTGTTAACTTGTATTTTCATGCTTCTAGTTGCTTGTTAACATTGTTTCTTCAGCCACCACAATCCTTCTAACCAAAACGTTTCTGCAAACAAAGTACAAAGAAATGCAAAAACTCATTATGAATGGAAATGAAGAACAAGAAAAAAGTGTGAGGGAGAGATTTAGAGTTGACAACAAAGAGATGCTCTGAAGAAACACATGGTGATAGTAGAAACTAGTAGCCCACAGTTTGTGATGGCTCGTTCAGTCATTTACACTACTTTAGGTGCACTATGTTTGTTGGCTTTCTTCACATTAGCATCAACCATTGTTCAGTTGGTAGTATTGGGTACTAAAATGAACCTATCAATGCGGCATTCCCCATACGGATGGTCAACTATTTTGATCGAAGTCATCTAGTCCATTGGGGTGGCTGTAGGGACTATTTATCCAACAATGAGATGGTTTTTCATTGTGGGCATTAAGCGATCACACATTAGAACCTTCATAAAGGAGTTCCAGATAGAGACTTATTAGACCCAGAGGTCGGCGGACTGTCGAGAATGCTCCACACCTTCACAAACCCAACACCACAAAAAATATCTTCACAATGCAAATGGCCTACCTCTGAATTTTTGTATTGGAGCTCAGGCTTGGAATGTTTTTGTCAGTAAACTAGTTGTCTTTATATCTACCTTACTGGTGAGCTTATTTTTGCTTTTCTTCAGTTGTATAAAAAGATTAATGATGGTACGTTCGCGTGGTGTTAGCAGCTCAGATATCGATCTTAGCCCTTATGTTTTGCTGGTTGAATGTGAAACTAAGCTGACGAAGAGAACTCTGGGTAACATTAGCCACCAGGCCGATAGACTAATCGGGGTAGGTAAATGACCCAAGAATTTGATACACTTCTAGAAAAATCTAGAAACTTGAGTGGTGTAAAACAGTTTGACAGCGAAAGAGTTCCAAGTCTACATTCTCAAGAGCCTCCCAATTGCTGGAGTTTACCAATCGTGACACTTGCAAGCATCGCTTTGGCCATTCCAAGAATTGCAAATCACAAGGCCAAAAGGTTCATGAGTAGTTTAAGTGAGAGCTTTTCGCTTGTGAAGCTTATAGAAGACACCATGGATGCTAATGGTGAATTAGGAAACATCACAAATGCATTAGTTGTATCTTGGATAGGAGTTGTGTATTATAGGAGGTGGCAAGACATTGATCTTCTTGAATCATCTATTTATGGGAAAAGTTCCATGGATATATTGCAACAACTCTCTAAAAAAGCTAAGAGGACCGTCCCTGGAGTTCAAGAGAGATATGAAAGATATCCTCATGGAAAATAATCCCCTTAATTGGCCAGCTAAGGTTATAGTTGCTAATTCGATGTACATAATCAGTCGGACTATCTTGTTAGCTTGTGAAAGGGATGATCACCACACGGATGAGGGGTTGTTTGAAAGACTAAATGCGATGATTGCCTATATATTGGCCGCTTGTTTTTACAATTTACCAAGTGTTATAGCTACCAAATGTCAACTTTGAACCATCAAAGAAAGGGAGAGAAGTGTGCGCGAAGCATTTTTCTTGGAAAAACTGAAGTCCATGTATGGATCATGATAAAGCAGCATACATTGAAGAGTGGCGCGCATTACTTCTACAAGACAATGCAAGTCTAGATGATGCCTCCACCACTTCAACTTCAAGTTGTGGTGAAATTGAGAAAAGGCCAGGATGTAGTGCAGAGCCAGAGCAAATAACTGTTATAGTGGAATGCTGATCCAATGAGTGCACCATTGAAAACTCTTTTTATCTTGTTTTCATATCTCTTACAAGCCCAGCATGACGATGCATATAAATATTTTATCCCTTTTGTATTTTGTGTAGTTGTTTATGAAGATCTAATTTCTGGACTTGTGATGAATCTCATGCGTTGATTACTTCTACTGTGTGCCCGACAATAAAATGTTCTTTTAGTAGAAACACTATTCAGAAAATTGGATCCTACGGATATTATGACACCCTAATTATTTAATTAGTAAATTCCTATATTAACATCTTCATTATGTTAATTTGTAAATTCTTATATTAAATATTACTTTATAGTAAATAGTTAATTATGTCATTGGTTCAAAAAAAAAAGAAGAAACAAAGAAACAAGAATAGATTGGAGTTGCCACTGGGCTCAGAGCCGAGTGGTGGGGGTTCGAATGTGGTATCAGGGATGTCCTGAGTTTGAACCCTCTTGTCCTCTACCCCTTCCCCTTTGAGTGAGTGTGTGCGTGTGTGTTGGGGTGTTTTCCGGTTGACATCTATAGGGTGTCCCGAGATAATTGTATCAAAAAAAAAAAAAGAATAGATTGGAGTTGGTTACGAATTAAAAACTTGTGCCTGTCGACGAAGGTAATGAAAATGAACATTGGCCTTTGATTTTCCTCTTTATCGTCAGCTGACACTTCCCCTCACTTTATACCAACTTATTTGTGCAAAATCCTCAACATTTTCCTAAAGCTAACTTAGCTTTCTATCACCATCACTCCTATGTATTGAAACAAAATTGCACTCACCAAAATCTGCAAAAAATTTGCTGCAAAAAGAAGGAAGTAAATTAACTACTCTGTTGCACAAATCTGTGGTCAAGTGGATAACTTTAAACTCCAATAACTCTATCAATTCTTGTTAGAATTGCTCCATATTAACCCCCATCTATTCTCCTTGTTTCATATTGTTTCTAGAATCTTTTAAGTGCCTAAAACTCCCTATGGTTTGATCTAGAGACGAGCTCGAAGTTGGCTGTGTACTAGACGTTAAAAATCGTAAAGGCAATCTCAAAAGCAACCAGCTATTTTTCGAGCTCTTTATCTCGCTCGTTACTAATTCAAATTTAGAATACCTTATACCATTAGAAAGGTTGTGTGTGAACTTTTGATATGTTTTTATTTTAGACCAAAATTAGATTTCTTTAGATTTTTAGACAGTCTCAAACATGGCTGCTCTATTTCGGGTTATTGAAAGTTTGATGTGAGTAGCTTACTTTGAGCTCTCATAACTCTTTCATTTCTTACTCAAATTTGACAAATTGTATGTCCCTAGAGAGCTTGAAGAATACACTTTTAGTTGGTGCTAAAAGTAGATCTATAAACGTTTTGTACATATCTGTGTAAACTCTCAAAATCAGCTATTCTAAATAATTATTTGGAAATCTGGAAAAATTTCAGATTTTGATTTTCCTTGAGCAATATTCCGATGTCTTTAACTCTCTAACCGTTTATCCGAATTTGATGAAACTTGTGTTGTTAGAAAGCCTATAGAATGAAGTTTTAGATGGTATTAAGTTCAGATCTAAAGCTAATTTGTAAAAAATTGAGGAACCTCTTAAAGTTGGTTGCCCGAAACTCATTTTTGAAAATTTCCAAATTTCGGTTTTTCAGTAACAATCTTTGAGCCTTCGTATCTCCTTCAATACTTGGCCAAATCGGGTGATTCTTGAACCTATAAACTCCTCATACTTCGTACTACTAAGTACAAAAATTATAACATAAGTAAATCAAATTCAAATTTTGTGAGAAAAATGGGCTTGAAACTACCCTTTTGAACAACTTTCATTTTTGAAACCAAAATTTCTATTTCTTGTTTGAAACCTTAAAACTTTCCAAACGCATCAAAAATCAGTTCTCTAGTCATCTAATTTTGTCTAGGAATGTTTAATTGCAAGGAATTTCATCAAAATCGAATAAACTCATTTTAGTCCTAAACCTGAAGTTTAAAACTTCAATTACTCCTGATCCATTTTGTATTTTCTAAAATTGATTTGGGGTTGTGATTCCTTGTATCGAAAGCTTTATTTTCATATACTGATTGTCAGTCAATTGGGGGTGCACGGCGATCGTCAATCAACCCTCTCGGTCAATTTAGCCATTTTCAAATCTTTCGACGTAGTAATCTCAAATCTGAAATTCATTTTTCAATCTGATATCATCTTGTAGGCCTAATATCACTTTAAAGTTGACAATCGATTAATCATATTTGACTAATAATTCTAAAACTCAACCTTATATGTCTAAAATACTTTGATAACCGTCATTTGGGATAAATAAACTAATTTTAGTTATAAATGCATAATTTAGGGGATGATCAAGTTGAGATGTTTGACCTGACACAATTCACCGGCCAAACTTAATCAAATTAGTTAAGAGCCCTAACCTTTCCTTGACAAAACATTGAACTATATGTAGTAAATATTCTTGTATATCCAACCTAAATGATTTTATGAGATTTATGCATGACTTTTGATGCCCGTTAGATACATTTGCATCTTAAGATACTGTTATGATATTATATTTTATTTTAATTGTTATAATTTTAATGAATATAATTTCTCCGTATTATGTAAGCTTGTATATATATATATATATGTATGTATCTATTGCATCTTTTCAAACTGCAAATTGTATCCATTCTGTTTTCTGCTACGATTATCACCCTTGGGGATGCCTTTTGGAAGTTGGGTCTAGGGACTTGTGGGAGGGGACTCCCAGGCGGAACGGACCGACCGTAGGATCTCGTCTACACTATCCCATCCATTAGATCCGATATTATTTGGAGTCAGAGGTTGGCTGTACATAAGATTAGGTCAGTGTATTACACAGACACGTGATACATCTTCCATCAGTTCAAGTCAAGGTATAAGAATCTCTATTATGTTTTGTCTATTTTTAGCAATCATAAGGTTGGAGACCTATCAGTCAGCTCAGCTCACTAGTGCATGCTTTTTAGAATTATTTATGACATGATTATTTCAATACTTGCTCTACCTCTTTAGAAAAATCATTTATGATAAGACATTGTCAATTTTTGTTCAAACCATCACAATTTCCTATTGCATACAAAAATGACGTTATCTATTTTAATATGCTTTTATTGTTGATTTATGATGTGTGTGTATGTGTGTGTGTGTGTGTGTGTGTGTGTATATTTAAACTGACTTTACTAAGTCATTTGGACTTACACACTTATTTTTTTTGTTCTTTGCCTAAAATTATGGCTTGCTGGATGATGAATAGTTTTGTATCCATATATTCTACGTAGAAATACTCCCGTTGAAGAGATTGTTAGTGAATGTTTATTTTAGAATTTGGTGATTATATTAAGTATTGTAGATGTGTGTGTACTTTGTACGGTTACCTAGTGATACTCTAATTATATTAGTTCGTTTTAACGAGAAAGGTGTTACAGATATCCATCACCCAACCCCTAGCAACGCAAGAAATTCCCACCCCACCCCAACCCCACACACGTACGCACCTGATACATACACCATGCTGAAATTCCTAAAAAGAGATAGTTGGTGGCGGCGGAGTAGGGAATCGAGGAGGTGAAGGTTGAAATCGGCAGTGTGGTGGTGGTGGAGGTTTGAGAAGGAGGAGAAGCTATTTGCAGCATCAATTTGAAATTCCGATGGGGGAGGCAGTGGTTCTGCGGCGGCGGGGCTGTGATAATTTTGGAGTGAAGTTGGATGATATGAACATTGAATTTTGGTAAAATTGAGTTGGAGGAAATATTCAAGATGCTAAGGGAAAAAAAAAAGAAAAGAAAAGAAAAGCTTTTGATGGTTCTAATTTCAGGCAGCGGCGACGCGGTGGTGTTTCGTGGTTAAATTGGACAGCAAATACTAAATAGTTTTAATTTCCTTCCTAGATAACATATTATATATACTAGTTCACCCAGCACACTCAATGCAAAATAAAGTAAGATATCATCTAATTACTTGTTTAAATTTAAATATAGATTAAATCATATGACCACAAAAATAAATATAAAAACAGTTTTTAATTATTTTAATAGGTTCATAAAATTAGTATTAAGTAAAAATAAAATAATTTAAAATAAAACTAAGAAAACTATTACAAAGAAAGGAAAGGAAGATTATATTGAAGAATAGTGGGGATGAAAGAGAATATATATATATATATATATATATATAGAGAGAGAGAGAGAGAGAGAGAGGAGATAAAATAAAAAAGAATGTAAAAGAGAAGAGATGAGAGAGAAAATTTAAAAAAAAGTAAAAAAATGACAGATCAAAGATAATTACTAAATAGTGCTGGCTCTTTATATAATAGTATAGATAGACGATAGTATATATATATATATATATATAATACAATATGTATTAGGGCCTAAAGTGTGGGAGGTTCATCAATCAAAAGATAACTAAAATGTGAGCTAGTACGCGCAAATGAAAAGATACACAAATCAAAAGTAAAATAAGAAAAGTGCAACCTAAATTGCATATTTAGAGTGTGGGGAACGTCAATATGTAGATAACTACAAATTCCTATATAACTTTTCAAGAATAACAAAGATACAATTAATTTATTACTACTTGATTTAATCTTCTCAAAATTTAATTTAGGAAAAATTATTCCGAGCAACCAATTAAAAATCGCACTGTTTAGTGCCAATAGGTTTTTGTTTTTTTTTTTTATCTACAATTTATAATGTAGACCAAGGGTAGATACTTAGTAGCTTCCGACCTTTTTTTTTTTGCATTTTTTAAAATGGTCAATTAAAATTAATTTTTTTTTGGTCAATTGTCACATGATATTATTTCAAGCAAAAACGTATCAGAAAATTCACGAGTTAGATGAATATGGAACCAATTTATTTATAAGGTCACAAATAGTACTTTAGGGATTAAATGATATTAGAATGAAACATTAAGAACTAAATATTATATTTGCCCTCAATGTTTATGAAAAAAATATAAATTCTTATTCTAATTTTATAAGTACTCGACTGTTTAATGTTTAGATTAAGTATTAGTAATAAAATAATAGTTAAAAAATAAAAAAGATAAATTAAAATAAAATTATAAAAAAAGACTAGTTAGAACTCAAAAAGGTGGGGAAAATAAATTGGATTCTTATGGACTTATAAGGCAGAGAAAAAGAAAAAAAAATTCAATTAATAAATTTTTGCCTACATAGTAATGTATGTGGCAATAAGAGTGATAATATGAAAAATATTTTTGGAGGAGTAATACTATGAGAATTATTTTTAGTTGGAGTAATATTTAAAAAAAAAAAAGAAAAAAAAAACTCCAAAGATGGAAGGCTTAAAAGAATTGTTTAAAGCAACTTTGACCCCGTAAGGATGAGAACACAAGTTCAAATTCCGGAAAGCGCACTTGTTGGGAGGGAGAGTAAACTTTAATGCTCAATCCCTTGAAATTGCGAGAGCAATGTCTAAATATTACTAAAAAAAAGAAAGAATTGTTTAATTTTAGTGAAATAAAAGGGGAGAAAATTGTATCCAAAATTTTTGAAAGCTAATTATATATTTCTTTCTACATATTTCAGAATTACTTTTCAAGTTTCTTCTTTTGCATAAATTTATTACGAATAGTTAATGCTCATGATTTATATATAATAATTTAGAATCTTTGAAATTATCTAAATAATTATCATGAATACATACATGAATAACTTCATATAATTTCATTTTGCTATGTGTGAAATTAGTTAATGCTTTTATTAGACTTATCTTCTAAGTCTTAATAATTTTAAGTAATAAAAAAGTTTAAATAAATCTACTTTTCCTTTGCATTTGGTACACCTATTAAATTTTTTTTATATTAATATATTAAACAACTATATCCAATATAACAAATTAGTTAATTTAAAGTAAGTATAAGATTATTTTTTCTAATTAAATATAATATATTATAGAATTTTGTACCAAAAAAAAGTTTAAGGTAAAAAAAAAAAAGTGCGCTGAATAACCATGAATTCGTCTAAGCAAATATTATATAACATAAGACTCAAAATTTAATTATTAAATAAGTTGGACTTCATTGAATTGAGAAAATATCAATCTATGCTCGAAAAAGTTAAAGCATTTGAATACAATAACCATTGATTTAGCAAAATCGAACATATATGAGAAATGGTATGCCAAATTCACAGTTCACGTGCAACGCACGTGGACAGCTGCAATTATGTAAATGTCTTCTAGTAATATATGAACTTTTCCTTCTGCTCGGAAATCTCTTTTTGCAGTATATATGCTCTAGTTATTTTCTTACTAGAATCGCATGTGTAAAAAATGGCAAGATAAGTATTTCAAGATCACATTTGTTTTTTTAGATTATTAGTTAAATTAAATATTTCTCATCCCGATGATTGCATAGGTGAGTACTATTCAATGTGTCGCACAAAATTGAAGTCTAGAAGTCTTTGGAAGGAAATGCCTGATGAAAAAGGTTCCAAAATGGGGTCTTAGAAATTAGAAATATGCAAAATAGTTTCAACTTTGTGTTCGATCAGTACATTCTAACCTCAGTAAATACAGTTTTTCTATTTTTCTTTTTCTCGCACACACAAACTGGTAGAATTCGAACATTGGCATTACACTCACTGCTCTTCTAAAGACAGGGTACAAGTGACAATGTGCATGTCTGTTTGGTCAAAAACCCCGACAATATAAACTAAGTATGAAGTAATATCTTGCAAAAACCGAAGCCTGGTTTTTGATGAAATGGAAAGAGATGACCAACGAATAACTTGGAGGGTTAATAAATTAAGGGGGGGGGGGGGGGGGGGCGTGGCGGAGGTTCCTGTGCTTTGGTCCCTTTCACAAAATTCTTTATAATATGAGAAATTATAAATGCATGCTAACGTTTGGTTTTGTATTACAAATTCTCTCCGAAGTGAGGGGTATCTGTAATATCGAACAAAACATTGAGGGGTTACATGGTGATGGCAGAGACAAGCAGCCCACAGTTTGTGATGGCCCGTTCAGCCATTTGCACAACTTCAGGAGTACTATGTTTGCTGGCTGCCCTCACATTAGCATTAGCCTATATTCGGCAGGCGATACTGAATCATGCAAGCCAAAAGAGTCTCAGGGATGACTCTCCGTATGGATGGTCAACTGAATTGATATTAGTCATCCAGTCCATTGGGGTGGTTGTAGGGACTATTTCCCCAACAATGAGATGGTTTTTCGTTGTGGGCATCAAGTGGTCACACATTAGAACCTTCGGAAAGGAGTTCAAGATTGAGATTTATTGGATCCAGAGGCTGGTGGACTGGCGAGAATGCTCCACACCTTCACAAACCCAACACCAAACATGCAGAAAATATCTTCACAATGCAAAGGGACTACTTCTGAATTTTTGTATTGGAGCTCAGACTTGGAATGTTCTAGTCAGTAAACTAGTTGTCTTTATATCTGCCTTATTGATGAGCCCGTTTTTGCTTTTCTTCACTCGTATCAGGAAATTAAAGATGGCACATTCACTCAGCGTTAACAGCCCAGGGATCGATCTTAGCCCTTATGTTCTGCTAGTTGAAGGCGAAACTGAGCTGCCGAAGGGAACTCTGGGTAACATTAGCCACCAAGCCGATAGATTGATCCGGGCAGGTAAAAAGAAGAAACCCAAGAATTTGGTACACCTTCTAGAAAAATCTGGAAACTTGAGTGGTGTAAAACAGTTTGACAGCGAAAGAGTTCCAAGTCTACATTCTCAAGAGCCTCCCAATTGCTGGAGTTTACCAATCGTGACAATTGCAAGCATCGCTTTGGCCATTCCAAGAATTGCAAATCACAAGGCCAAGCAGTCCATGACCAGTGTAAGTGAGGGCATTTCACTTGCGAAGCTTATAGAAGACACTCTGGATGCTAATGGAGAATTAGAAAATATCAGAAATGCATCAGCTGTATCTTGGATAGGAGTTGTGTATTATAGGAGGTGGCAAGACGTTGATATTCATGAATCATCTGTTCATGGAAAAAGCTCCAAGGAGATATTGCAACAACTCTCCGACAAAGCTGAGAGGACCGTCCTCGAGTTCAAGAGGGATATGAAAGATATCCTCATGGAAAATAATCCTCTCAATTGGCCAGCTAAGGTAATAGCTGCTAATTCAATGTACAGGATTACTCGGACTATCTTGTTAGCTTGTGAAGGGGATGATTGCCACACGGATGAGGGGTTGTTTGAAAAACTAAATGCAATGATTGCCGATATATTGGCTGCTTGTTTTCACAATTTACCAAGTGTTCTGGCTACCAAGTGTTAGCACAGAACCACAGAAGAAAGGGAGAAAAGCGTGCGAGATGCATTCATCATTCTTGGCAAAACTGAAGAAATCATTGAATATCACGGGCAACACGAATGGCCATCTATGGATCATGATAAAGCAGCATATATTGAAGAGTGGCGTGCATTACTTCTGCAAGACAATGCAAGTCCAGATGATGCCTCCACTACTTCAACCTCAAGTTATGACGAACCTGAGGAAAGGCCAGTGTCCAGTGCAGAGCCAGAGCAAGTAACTGTTACAGTGGACTGCTGATCCAATTCTTGTACCATTGAAACTCTTTTTATTCTTGTTTTCACATCTCTTGCAAGTCCAGAATGATGAGTCATAAAAATGTTTTCTCTCTTTTGTACACTGTATAGTTGTTTATGAGATTAGATCTGTGGACTTGTGATGAATCTCATGTTTTGATTACTTCCACTGTGTGCCCAACTATAACATGTTCTTCTAGTAGAAAGATCATTCAGAAAATCGGATCCTACGAACATCCACCCCTCCAATCCCCGGCAAGTCAAGTAATTCTCACCCCTTCTCACCCCCACCCCACCACCGCACACATACGCACCTGACCCGTACCACACATTCGAATTCCTAAAAAGAGATAGCTGGTGGCAGCAGATCAAGGAAGCGAGGCCCTGAAGGCTGAAAATGGCGGGTCGTAGCGGAGGTTTGAGGAGGAGGAGAAGCTGTTTGCAACATCAGTTTGAAATTCCGATGGGGGAGACGGTGCTTCTGCGGCGGCGGGCATCCGACGGTTTTGGAGTGAAATTGGATGATGGGAAGATTGAATTTTGGTAAAATTGAGCTAGAGGAAATATTCAAGATGACGAGAGAAAATAATAATAATAATAATAATAATAATAATAACAATAAAATAATATAAAACTTTTGATAGTTCTAATTTCAGGCGGCGGCGAATGCGTTGGTGGTTGTATTTTACAATATACATTAGGGCCTAAAGCACACGAGGCATTCTATTTCAGATCGTGAATATACATGCTGCGTAAAGATTTTAAATAAGATATTATACAATATGCATTAGGACTTAAATCACACCAATCCTCTATTTCAAATCGTGAATATATGCTTAAATAAAAAAATTATGGATCAAGTATATAATTAAAAAAATAATTTTATATACATGACATGAATATGAATTATGAAATAAATGATGAAATTCTTTTTAAGAATAAAGGATTCTATACATATTCGAAAGGGCGTTAAATAAGTTGAGCAGGTTCATGAAGATAAAGGACTCGATCTCACCGTTGTCTATTCAAAAAGCACACAAACTGATTTGCGATTTTTTTTATTTTAACATTTTATATTTTAAAATACATAAATAATAAAGAATCATATAATATTAAGAATAAATTTGCATGAAAAATTAATGCTATTTTTAGTTTTTAAATATTTAAATTATATATTAGAAACAATAATAATATTACATCATTCATAAATTTTATTTAAAATAATATATTTAAAAAAATGAACTCATGCTCGAACTAGACTTTTAAACAAGCCGATGAGCTAAACTCGAGCTTCTTCATCAGTCGAGGAACTAAATTTACAATGAAATAATTTCATTTTAATTGGAACTTACCAATAAGATTAAAAGGAAGAAGAAGAAAATGTAAACAATAGAACAAACAAATAATAATTCCATTAAAAAGAAAAAAAAAAAGAAAAAGTTACCTTATAACCTATGAAATGTATTAGTAATTTCAATCTCTTTTATTTTATTGTAATCTTATCTAATTTAAAAGAAAGTCTACCACCAAAGAATTTTAGACATATATTATCAGCATTATAGTAGTTTACATAGCAGAAGAGTATCCTATATTAAACAAAAAAAAAAAAGTTCTTATTACTCTTAACGTAGTGTATAAGTAAAATCAATTTCAAATAAAGTGACACCATCTTCTTGGGACATGAATTAGATTAAGAATATGAAAGACTTTAACACTATTTTTTAATGTTGCTTAAGTAGAATTAACGAGAAAAAATAATTATTTTCAGTAATTAATTTCTATCTTGGTTCAACCAGCATAAACAAGCCTTTCTCTTTTATAAACTTTTTTTTCTTCAAGTACTTGAATTATATAATTTTTTGAAATGAGAAACATACAAGCATGGGGGAAAAAAACGGGAATCATAGAAGCATCAACAAATCTCTTGGGAAAACTTTGAATTTTAGAATAATGAAAATAAGATATCATAAAAGACTTTAATTAATTGTTTGATTTGATTTTAAAATAAATGATTTTTTTTTTTGCTTCAAGTGAAAAACTAAACAAAAAAGGCTACACATTTTCAACATCTATTAATTCTACAATGTATTATAAAATAATTAATTTTTAATTGCCTTTAAAATATGAAAACTAAATGTAAGTAAAACAAGAAAGATACTATGCACGCATAATTTTATAAATAATTATTATTTTAGTAATACTATTACTTTTTTTTTCATTTTTAAAACTCTATAATATCATCCCCCCCCCCCCCCCCCCCCGAATAGGGTATTGGGTTTTCTTTTTAAGGTACTTTTCAAGTTTAAATTTGGTCTAATCAGGTCTAACTCGCTGTGTCCAAAGTTCGGCCCTGGGTCTAACAATTGCTTGATGATGCAGGTGAAATTTCTTCAAACTCATTGCCAATCCAAACCATTGACATCTCTAAGTGATATGTTAAGCTTAAGCGTTAAGAGAACATTGAACTTGACATACGACGGAAAATTGAAGCCATTACAAAAGATAAGTTGAACAAGGAATTATACGGGAAAAAATATTATTCACATTTATGCTACGTTTGGAATAAGGATTTTGGTGTGAAAAAGTAGATGGAAAATGAAAATGATCCAAAATAAAAGTTAAAAGTACTATCATTTGAAGCAGAGGAAAATATTTTCCTTCCTATTTTTCTTGCGAAAATCCGAAAATGAAACGAAGGGTTAGGGCTGACAAAATGGATAGGATTTAAAAGCGAAATCCCAATTTGAATTTGATAAGCGACATTGATATTTGAATTATTTTAATAAATTAATATTATTAAATTTTGAATTCAAACTTTTAACAAAACAAATCGTTTAGTTTCATATGCAATCCACTTATTTCGAATTATAAATATTTTTAACCAAATATGATCCATAGATATTTTAATCAATTGAATATCTAAAAATCGGATAGGACCAAAAATAAAAATAGAATTATACATATTTTTAGTCAAATATTATCCACCCAATAACCCATTGACAACCCCATGCACATTACAATACAAGGATAAACATGATAGTATCTGAGGAACAAAAAAGAGTACGTATAATATACTGATGTTCTGTTATCAGGTCATGGTATATGCAGCACCGTCTGGAAACTGAATCAGTTCATGGTGGTCAATTGATTGATTGCAACGTGGGATGAATAGCAAATAGACGTACACGAACCCATGAGTATAAAGGTTGTGAAAATGTCATAGATTATCAGATGAAAATCACATTTGTCAGACACAAAACATATCTGGTCATCCTTTATTTTTTATTTTTTATTCTATTTAAAACCATTCAGTTTTCAATTTACTGATCAACTAGTCCAGATTCGGGCATTACAGAGGTTCAATATTGAGGTGTTCCGTAATCCTCCCAACCCAATTACTTCGTTTACAACTCCAAAACTCGAACCTTGAACATTGATTAAAGATTTCAGCATCTCATCTCACTAAACCAACTGGTAGTTGGTACATCCGGTCATCTACTTGGGCAGTTGGGCATAAAAGCTTAAAATTCTAAAATTGCAAATGGGAACCCTCCAACTGATTAGGATGCACCAAAGTGTAGAACAATTAGTACTTCAAATGGCAAGCTTTCAATCCAAAAACTAACAAATTCTTGATATTATTATGTACAAAATGCATAAAATGAAAGTGCAAATTATGCCTGAAGCAACAGAAGAAACATTTGAACTTATAATAGAAATCAAGTCTGGTGAGAATACACCTTAGTTGTGAATAGATTCTGTTGACCATCAAGTGTTAAAAAGTGAACCAATGCATCCCAGATTTGCCCACTTCCTACCTCAATAGACCACGGCTTGGGAGGATCCCCTAAAAGATGTTCTGATTCTAGGTAAGCTTGCAAGTCATATTGGTGCTCCTCCATTACACTGAAATCAGATAAGAGATTTGACAAGATTAGTTTTTAATATATTCAGGAAACACGTCTCAATTATAAACTCTCGAGTAAGTTTGATCATTCCCTGCGTTCTGTTATTTCTGTATGAAGTTTCCTTTTATTGATTTCTAAATAATTGTTGAAACTAACATCGAGATGATCATTTCCCAAGCTCGTTGGCTCCCTTAGTATCCTTTTTGCTGATCTAACTACAGAAGAACGGCATAAGCACAAGCAGATTGACTCAATAGTTGGAATATCACCAATACCAGATGGGATTTCCTTCAGTTTCGCGCATCCATGTAGAGTCAGCTTCTCAAGACATGAGAAGTGGGTGCTGTCTGCATACCAGTATTTCAAGTTTGTTGAGCAAATAAGAAGGAATTTCAGCTGAGGAAACTCTCCTTCATTCGGCTCCCATGGTTCACCATCAAAGGCATCACTCAGAAGTGTGGAGATTCAAGATTGGGCAACGAACCAATAATCGTCATATCTTCCCAAGGGAATCTGCAGTTGAGCAAAGTCAACTTTTTGAGTGAATGTGGGAAGTCGAGCTCCCCTGGAAAAATCTTGCTATCCACTACGCAAGTTAATGTTAGTGATTCGAGTTTGTGTAAATGGACAAGATTGTTGAGACAACAGTTTGACCACCGCGCGCCATACTTGGAGACATCCTCACAAAAAAGTCTCAGTGTTTTCACATTTGGGATTCTTTTAACGACCTCGCCAGTACACCTCAAATTTAATACATAGGACAGAGTCTGAAGGTTTTCAAGAACACAAGTGTTGTGCTTGTTAATTGGGGCATCTTCCGGATCAGGCAAACAAACTGAACTGAACTTGAGATGCCTAAGTTTTGGCATCTCCCAAATGTCATATGGTAGAGGCATTGGTGTACCCGCAGAAGATTCAACAATCAAGGTCTGCAAATTCCGAAATTGAGAAATTGATGAAGGAAATATGTCATTTAAGTTCGTATCAACTTGAAAGCAAGGTACCGTGAGTTTACAAATTGTAGAATATCTTCCAGCGAATATTTGTAAACTGTATCCAATACCCTTTGCAATCTGAGATTACCAATCAGCTGCGAAGGGCAGCAGTTAACACTGCTCATAAAAGACCGAGCTAGTACTGCTGATTGTAAGGCATGATTGTCTTGAGGGGTACCACCGTCCCTTTGTTGCTGGTGACTAATGAGGCGGCGTGCAATTTCTATTCCTGGTGAAATGGGAAGGCCATAATCTCCTGTCACACAAAAAAAATTCTCTTTACAAGCCTCCCTTATACATAGGTCCCTAAGAAGATCATGCATCCTACAAGCTTTCAATTCCCTGCAAAACCCTCTTTTACAAACTAAGATGAGATTTCTGTCAATAAGATCTTTCAAGTACTTCTCTGCAACTTCTTCCAAGCTTTTGTGCTTAATTGGTTTTAAAAATCCCTCAGCAATCCATAACTTGATAAGTTTGGAGACACTGACATAACTAGCTGTCTATAAGTTTGGAGTATTCATACAACAGGCTGTCTAGTTGAAGGTGAAAGTGAGCTGCAGGAGGGAACTCTAGATAACATTAGCAACCAGGCTGATAGACTAATCTAGGCAAGTAAAAAGCAGAAACCAGGGAATCTGATACACCTTCTGGAAAAATCTAGAGGCTTGAGTGGCGTAAGATACTTTGACATCAAAAATGTTCCAAGTCTACATTTTCAAAAGCCTCCAAATGGCTGGAGTTCACTGATTGTGACACTTGCAAGCATCGCTTTGGCCATTCCAAGAATTTTAAATAACAAGGCCAAAACGTTCATGAGCAGTGTAAGTGAGGGCATTTGGCTTGCGAAGCTTATAGAAGACACTTTGGGTGCTAATGGAGAATTAGGAAACATCAGAAATACATTAGCTGTATTTTGGACAGGAGTTGTGTATTATACGAGGTGGCAAGATATTGATCTTTATGAATCATCTATTCCTGGAAAAAGTTCCAAGGAGATATTGCAACAACTCTCCAACAAAGCTGACAGGACTGTCCTGGAGTTCAAGAGAGATATGAAAGATAGCCTCATGGAAAATAATCCTCTCAATTGGCCAGCTTGTTGGGAAAATATTGAAAATTAATCCCAAAAATTAATAAATGCAGCGGAAAATAAAAGGACCGAGCCCTTATACGTGCATGCATGACATTCAAAATTTAAATCAAAAACACATATTATGGAAAGCAATAAATAATTAATTAAACAATTTAATTAATTAAACAACTCCTATTGCATAATACTAGAAAGCATTAAATATACCAACCTCAACATTAGAACAAGCTAACCGCGCTGGGATGCGTATTGACCGTGAAAAACCTCCCATTAATTCCTTACAAAGCCCGGGATCAACTCGCTTGACCACTAAGATCTTCTTCGCAATCCCTCACTAACTCCAGAGTGTGGGCTCCGAAATCAATAAAAAATATTTAACTTGAAAACAAAATTTCTCATAAAAGAAAATTTTACCAAAAGCAATTCTATTCTTTAAATTCTCCAACTCATGAAATATTAAAGAATTATTGCTTTTTGGTGTCCTTGAACCTATTGTCAAGGCTCCCTTTTATAGGGAAAAAGTGTGAGGAAATATCGTCTTTTTTTCCGATGTGGGACGAGTGAAAAAATCAATAAAAAATTGATTTACAAAATAATGTTGCGAGGTGGAGTCGAACCTCAACCTTTCAGATGGCAACACTCCTCCTCACCAGTGGACCAGTCCACATCTTCATGCAAACTTTTGTTTTTGAAACCTATATATTTTATTCGAAATAAAATTTCATCTTTCTCCTCAACCTTCATCCAATGTATCCATCTCATGGAAAAGTTAAATGTTATTCTGACGAGTTATAATTAGAGGGTTACGAAGGGACCTTAGGGAAAATTAATTTTAGCTCCAAATGGATCAAATCTAATTATCATCTCATTATAATATTTGACTACCATTTAACAATATTTAATTCCACTAAATAAATATTGTTGCACTCTAAAATTAATTAAATTATTTGCGAGTTCACAATATAACAAGTATTTGCATTTAACCCCTCTATAAGATATCCGTGAACAATAAAATTAAACTACTATCAAATTTATTTTCACATTTTATCCTAAATTCCCGATTTGCCTTTGTTCAAATATTCCACATGAAAATCACATTTTCATATAATTTCGGTGACACTTCACTCGAAATACTTTGGCCAAAGATTTAGAATTAATTTGAACTTTGCAAATCAACTTATGGGATATCTATATCTTTAAAAGATTTATAGATTCCATCCAACATTCTTCTTTAGCACATTTCATACGATCACCTAATGTACAAAGTATGTTGGCCACTCATGACCTCACTTCCAAGTACATTAAAGTGATCAACACTATATGCCCAAAGTCGCAATATTTTCAAGATTTAGAGTCAATGCATATGAATTATTCATTTTAGATAGTAGTGTAAAATGAATAACTCAAATGGTCCTAGTTCAGTGTTCTAATCTCATTAGTGAACACCAAAATGCTATAACTTGGATCACAATTCCCATGATTAATGACAATCATCATATATATCATATTATAGTCTTAGCAGATAAGAGCAAAATACTCTTATCACCGACTACGAACTCAAACAATAATGCATGGTTTTAGTAATTTAAGTCTTTCCATGAAACAACACTTTCATTTAAATTACAACCATGCATCACTAAATATTATGTCCATCTAATGGCATAATCGTAAATACACATAACTTGTAATAAATTCAATTTCATAAATAAATAAAATAATACAATATTATTATTTAAATTGGATTGTAGGGCACATATTCCTAACACAGCTAAGGTAATAGCTGCAAATTCAATGTACAGAATTAGTCAGATTATCTTGTTAACTTGTGAAGGGGATGATCACCACACGACTGAGAGGTTGTTTGAGAAACTAAATGTGATAATTGCCTATATATTGGCCGCTTGTTTTTATTATTTACCAAGTGCTATGGCTACCAAGTGTCAGCACAGATACATAGAAGAAAGGGAGAAAAGAGTACGCGAGGCGTTCATCACTCTTGGCAAAATTGAAGAAATTCTTGAATATCTCCGGCAACACGAATGGCGATGTATGGATCATGATAAAGCGGCATATATTGAAGAATGGCACACATTATTTCTGCAAGACAATCAAAGTAAAGCTGCCTCTGATTCAACTACAAATGTAAAGCCAGAGCAAATAACTGTTACAGTGAACTGCTGATCCAGTGCTTGCACCATTGAAGTCTGTTATCTGGGTATCTAATGCCCCTAATTGTATTGAAGATACTTTGTATGGCGACAAGTTACAATGCGAGCAATAAAATTTCCCAGGGATAACTCTCCGGGGAGGTTCTCGTCAAAAAAAAAAAAAAAATTGTCTCTCTCCTAATTTTAAGAATAAAGTAATGGATAAATAATACTTTCAAAATATACAAAAGTTAATGAGTTAAAGTGTCAAAAAATGAAAATGAGTTGGTGGGTTATTTATTATTACCTTCTATATTTTAAAAAAATATTAATTTTTCTAGAGGCAAACATTTTCCCCCAAAGCTTTCATTAACCCTCTCTTTTCTTTTCTTATTTTATCAATAAGTTATGTTGTTTGTTTATGAATTTGAATATTTCTGGCAAGTGATTTCTAAAACAAATATTAATATGATGGGCGGAGCATGACATGTTCTTAGAACCTTACTATGATGTTTTTATTATATATTGACTCCTAAATTTAATTGTTGTTATGTTATTTTATGAAATTATTACTTTTTTATTTAGTACAGAATAATTTAAATCAACATATATCTTGTTTAGACAAGATGAATTATTTTGATAGAAAAATATAATAAATATTTGTAATTTGATTCGAATAGATAATCATGATAGTTGATTTATATGTCTCTTGACATAGCATTTATTCATAAGATGATATTTACTTTCTTCTCTACATAAATTTGGTGGAAATTAGATGGGTTTTGAGTTATTTGGTTTGGGTAATACATTGATGAGATCAATTTTGAGTTAGGATCGAAGGTGGTGGAGGAATTAGAGAAACAAAATTAGTGGTATTAGTGGCGGGGTTTAGGATTTTTCTTATACATTTTATCTAATTAAACATGAACGGTTACATATTTGACGAAATTAATTGAGGATTTTCATTTTACTTGACAAGGCGCACAAAGTAGCGATTTTCGGTGGTGGCTCCGGCAACAGTGAGTGGCGGCTCCGGCGGGTGGTGGAGGGTGAAGAGGGATGAAGAAGAAAGGGATAAATTCGGTACTATCTTTGTATTTAGGGGCAATGTTGATCAATTCACCACTTTTTTTTAATGTCAAAAAAGGTCAAATTATACGCCCACCCTCATACAAGGCACGTGTGATTCACTCTCCGTTATTTGGGTAAGTTATGCAGTGTTTTTAAAAACGCAAGGGGTTACTAGCCGGTTTACTAGCCGATTTTTAAACCATGGGGGGTTTTGAGCATCTCTGCGAAACCACAAGGGTGGATTATGGAATTTACCCAGAATACTATCTCAATAAAAGTTAAAAAAAATATTTAAATTCTTGCCAAGACATATAACAACATAATTCTCTTAACTTTTCTACAAAAAAGATATTCTTAGGATTTGCAAGGCAAAGTTCTACTCAACCACAATATATAAACTAGTTTTATAAAATATTCTCAATAATTAATTCAATAATTTATCATAGGCAAAAATGCAATTTTAGGACCTCATGTTGCCAAAATTTGACATTTAGGACTATAAGTTTCCCAGTTTCAATTTTAGGACATGAATTTAAGTGTTTTTGACACATTTAGGACATGATGCCTCGAATTGCGCAATTTAGTCTGAAAGATGACGTCATTTGACTGAATCTGACGTCACACATCCCCTCAAAGTCGCCTGAAGACGCCAGATTCAGTCAAATGACATCATCTTTCAGACTAAATTGCGCAATTCGAGACATCATGTCCTAAATGTGTCAAAAACACTTAAATTCATATCCTAAAATTGAAACTGGGAAAGTTATAGTCCTAAATATCAAATTTTGGCAACGTGAGGTTCTAAAATTGCATTTTTCCCTTTATCATATGATACAAAACATGAAATCAACTGTATAAAAATTGAGAAATAGAGAAAACTGGATTGATGGAGAGTCACGATACTTTTTATTGTTATAAAGCCTTGATTGTCTCCCTTCAAAGAAATTCTGACGATTGATCACAACTCCAAGATAAAACCTCATTAACTTACACTAGTGTCTCATCCCATGAACACAACCATACGAAGACTAGAAATCAATCTTTAGCCATGTTGCCAAAATACCCTATCTTGTGGGAGTATAAAATGCAAACTCGCATACTCTCAATCTTAGTGTATGAAAGGTATTAGCCAATGGGCACTTATATGGACATAGAAATATGGTTGTTGGATTGACATATCGACCCATTTGAAATAAATCATAGTTGATCATCAAATGAATAATACATCCCATAATACAATACTATATACATTTCACAATATCTATCGTCTAAGGTTTTTTCAAGATACTAAGGATAAGGTAAGAGTGTACTATATTTGACAATTTTATCCTTATTAATGATTTTTTGAAATTTTCTCAAACATTAACCATATATTGAAACTTCCCACCAATTTGCATTTAGATTCCACCAAATTGAGTCATACGAAAATCTTACGCGCAGCCTGTTGCAAGGTGGGTTTGAGGGTGACTTCCAAAACCTTATTAGATTGATACAGCAGAATGGGGAGGACATATCCCCACTTGGTCCAATCTACCATGATATTAAGATGTCCAGGAAGGGCTGCCACATGTTTGTTTTAACTTTGTTGGAAGGCAAGGCAATAGCGTTGCCCATCTTTTAGCTCGTTACAGCGCGAATTGTATTGATGCACTTCCAGACTCTGTACGAGATTTGTTAGTGGCTGTGGCTACTCACGAATAAAGTGGCCCTCTTTCCCTCAAAAAAAAAAAAAAAAAAAAAAAAAAGAAAAAATAGAAGTAGTAATTAGAGAGGCTAATTAGTGTGATTTATATGGGGCAAATTTGAAAAAAAAATGGCATTAAATATTGCCTTATGTTTATAAAATGATAAATATTTTGAAACAAATGAAATGCTAAAACGACATATTGTGGAATGGATGTAGTAGCAATAAAAGGGCCATAATGTGTGCAATAAACACATAATGGTATTATAATAAATATGATGATTAAATCATAATAAAAGGAGGCCATGAATAAATCAATAGTTTTGAAAATAACTAAAAAGTGAATATTTTTAAGCTTATTCCCAACAAAAAAAGGTAACCAGTTATCGCATAGCTTCTATGACCTTTTCATGTATGGTCTATTTACTCCTAGTGATCTACATCTTTATGAGAGGAGAAGAGACTTGCAAAAGAAGACGTTAACATCACATCTGTCAGTTTCCAAGGCTATTCATTGCTTGGCTCTTTTCAATAATTTTCTTCATATATCTATACTATTATATATTTGAAAAAAGTCTTTTGATCAAATTATACAATTTTGATCAAGTTCTCGATTCTTAGAATTTTGAATTAATTTGAATTATTTATAATGAATTTTATGATTGGTTTGCATTAATTGTTAATTTCTCTCTCCTAATTCTTCAGCTCCACCAACAATGTATATTTAATAAATTTTTAATCCTCTATAAACTCTCTCTCTCTCTCTCTCTCTCTCTCTCTCACACACACACACACACACACAAAAACAAAAGAGTACAAAAATAGAATAAGTAATAATTTCAAATAATTACATAATAACATATGTAGATAAAGAAAATTTTAATTAAAATATTACGTAATGTGATACAATTGTTTTAATTTAAAAACTATTAGAAAAGTCAATATAAACATAATGTCATTAATCTGTAGTAAACTTCTCCTAAAAAATTAGTAATTAAAAACTTTGAACTAAAACTTATGTAACTCAAACTTTAAAAATAATATGATGTGTCATATCATAATTCCAAAAGATGTAAAAGAATTAAAATGTGGGCATTATATCATTTACAATATATTTTTTTCATCTTTTTATGTCTAACATTTCTTTGCATATAGTTTAACTCTACATGAAAATTGTATTACCTAACTTCTCTTTGTGCATTATCGTATTTTTGCCTGCAAATTTTCTTGGGTATTAGATTATTCTTTTTAATAAGAATTTATTAATTGTTCTTTATTAATTCCTTTTAGATTTTATTATTTTACTTTGTGGTTTATTAGATATAAATTTTTTACATATACATTACAGATTGTTATAATTACAACCAATATGTTTATTATTCTTACAATACTTATAAAATTGTTAAATGTGATGGATTATTTTTAATTGGTGGTATTGATGATTTTTTTATCAAATAATTGCATTAGTTAATTGGATTTCCCATATTTTTATTTTTCATCATGTTTCAAAATATTTTTCTTGAGGAAAGTCTAAACTTGAATATAGACACAATACTATTTTTTTTTTAATTTTGCATCTTAATCTTGCTTTTTCCTATATTTTTATTTTTCTTTATTTGTTCCACAATTCTCTTTTTTGTTTTATGAGTCATTCTACTACTAATAATGGGAATAAAATACATTAATTTAAAAAAAGTAAGATAACTAAGTAGATTAAATATATTATTTTCTCATTCTTTATTTTGAATGGTGTGCCTATTAAGAGATATTGGAAGTTTCATAGTTGAGTTTCAGAAAATATTTTTCTTTATTATACCTTTATTAAGCAGGAATATATATAGTCTACATTTATTAAGTTGCAACATATAGTCTACGCTCAAGAATTAACCTGAAATTTGAAAATAAATATATTTAAAATATTAAGAGGTTTTTATGATAACTATTTTCTATTTGGTCAAAATATAACTATTTTTTATATTTGTGACATATTTACTATTTTTGTAAATTTATTGTGATCAAAGTTAATGTATATTAATAAGTTCTTGACGTCTTAACGATATTATACTTTTAAACTAATATAGGGCATAGAATAGTAAATAAATAAATGAATTGGTCCGCCAATTAGTTGGGAGCCTACGATCTAGCTGATGCAGGCAGTATAGATTTCGACAAAATAAGTAACTCTGATTGTTAATTAAGTCATTATAACTACTTATAGACTATTTGTAATTTTATCTACAACCGATGCAAACTACCGGAAAACTCTTGGAAGTTTAGTGACCATAGAATTCCAAAATGCAATAGATGCTAGACGCGTACCATCACTGGTTATTTTACTTTGAATTTATCCTGTGGCTGGACTTTTTCGTGAGTAAGTTTCCGACTTTCTTCCCTCAAAGTTTTTCCACAAAACATTAATATTTGGGACTAGTGACGGCTCATCTTGCAATAAAGACTACTTACATTCAACAGTTAGCATTAGTTTTACTTAGAAATAGCTCTCAAAATCTATCCCTTACTCAACACACAGTCTTCAAAACACAGATACATCGGCTGATAGATATCCACAGCTGGTAGCGGCTCAAGTCATGGATAGGACATCTTTTGATGAGAATTGTAAAAATGATACACATATACAAGAGCTACTTGATGCGCCAATGCCATGGATAGGCCTCTATATTGACACAGCTTCTGCGCTCTGCATGCTTCCAATGGGACACTACAAAAAAAAAAAAACATTTTAAGTAACAAAGTAGTGGTAATAAATGTATATTTTGTCACTAAAATTAGATTTTTGGTGACAAAATATGATTTTATTACCAAAATATTACTTTTCAGTGATGATAATGACAATTCGTTACAAAAGGCAATATTTTGTAACCGAAAGTCAAACTTTAGTGACAATTAGGGATATTTGTTATAGAAAACAAGGTATTTTTACCAAAAATTTACTTTTTAGTAACAAATGGGAATATTAATTACGAATAGTGCAGTATTGTCACTAAAAGTAGTTTTATTTGTGACAATTTTGAAATTTGTTATGAAGCTTTAGACATGATTAATGAACTATTGAAACCCATTTGGATATGCTTTTTTTAGAGAAGAAGCACTTATTTTTTGAAAAAAAAAAAATAACACTTTAGAGAAAAAAATTGTGTTTGGATGTGTTTTGTTTTAGAGAAGAAATATTTATGCTTTGAAAAAAAAAAAATAGCACTTTAGTGAAAAAAAAATGTGTTTGGATGGGTATTAAAATTTCATTTGTAATTTTGATTTTTATCCATGTATTTTTATAGTGGCTAAAAATATTAAAAATTAATAAATTACTGAATTAAAAAGTACAAAAATTAGAAAGATTAATAAAATTTGTTCACATAATTTAATATATATATATATATATATATAGTCACACATAATCTTAGTTATAGTTAAATATCAGACATGTAAAATATTTGCATTCAACACATACGGACATATTACAAAAATATTTTTCAAAAGTTATGGTGACAAAATTGGCTAAATATTACGCAGATGGCTATTGTACAATTTATTAAAAGTATAAACACAATACGAAAGTGAAAATATATTCGAGAGTAAAATACGACTTATTTGATATTATGTTCACACAAATTATGTTTTTTATGTAATATATATAATAAAAAAGATTATTTAAAAATATTCATTAAATTATTTAATTTATAATCATCATATAAATTATTTATAATTATTTATATAATTATTAATATTTTTATGAATTATTACAAATTTGTTATTTATATGATATTCAATTTATAATTATCATAAAATTTGATATATTATACCAATAAATATTTTTATATATTAGACCAATAAATATTTTTATATATTATAAATTTTGAAAAGAATTTAATGAATTTTCATAAAATGAAAGTATTATGTTATCAACTATTATACAGAATATGGTATATTAAACATTGTTAAATTAAAAGTTATGAATATGATTCAGTAAGTTCAAAATATGTATGAAAAACAAAAGTATTTTTTAATTATTCCTAGGCATGAGTACTACATAAGTATAGTGCGTGTTTTAACTAACGAAACTTTTATAATTATCTAAATTTATTTAATTAATACATAATTAATTAACTAATTAAAAGAATTAAAATTAATTAACATGGGTAGAAAACAAATAAGAGTAATAAAAAACCAAAACTACCAACAAAATAGCACTTGGTGCAACAACAACCTATGGACAAATTATACATGAGGTTTGGAGTTTGAATCGTTACAAGAATTTTTAGCGACAAGGATAAAGAATTCCAATTGGGTCAGCAAGCGAGTCAAAGTGCGGTGTTGGAATCGTTACAAGAATTTTTAGCGACAAGCTTTATGAGAGAAACTTTGGTAACGAATATATTTGTTACCAAAAGTTATAGTAACAAAAAATAGACTTCTAGTAACGAAATCTTTCGTTACAAAAAGGTCTTTTTTTGTAGTGGGAGCTGATGTCATCAACGGGTTCTGATGCAAAAAGCTTTGGTTCCCCTGTAAGTATTTCTCACTCAACGCCACTTCATTAACACTGTTAATTGTGGCGATAAAGTTGCCCGTTGAACTAACGATATATACGTACGCTAGTGCAGACTGGTTTGCCAAGATTAGCAGCCTAATCTTCATGTCTACCGCCATGGGAAATTTTTGCACCATCAATAGGATCCATGGAGGATCGGGAAATTCTAACGAACGTGACTGCTTTAATTAGCTATTCTAGTTATCACGATAATTGCAAATGTGTGCATTAAACGTTTTGAGTTGTGGTCTACCTTATGTAGCAACCCAAGACTGTTGGTTGAAATGATTTTAATTTGTATTGTCATGCTTCTGTTGCTTGTTAACATTGTTTCTTCAGCCATCATAGTCCCCATAAGCAAAACGTTTGTGCAAACGAAGTACAAAGAAATGCAAAAGAACATTATGAATGGAAATGAAGAACAAGAACAAAATACGAGGGAGAGATTCATAGTTGACAAACAAAGAGACGCTCTAAAGAAACACATGGTGATGGCAGAACTAGTTGCCCACAGTTTGTGATTGCCCGTTCAGTCATTTGCATTATTTCTGGTGCACTATGTTTGTTGGTTCTCTTGCTATTAGCATTAGCCATTCTTCAGCTGGTAATTGATATAAGTATAACAAACAAATCAATATACGAGTCCCCATACAAATGGTCAACTATTTTGACTTGAGTCATCCAGTCCACTGGGGTGGCTGTAGGGACTATTTCTCCAACAATGAGATGGTTTTACGTTGTGGGCATCAAGTGGTTACACATTAGAACCTTCATAAATGTGTTCAAGATTGAGACTTATTGGATCCAGAGGCTGGTGGACTAGCGAGAATGCTCCATGCCTTCAAAAACCCGACACAAAACATGCAGAACATATCTTCACAATGCAAAGGGGCTACTTCTGAATTTTTGTAGTGTAGCTCAGACTTGGAATGTTTTAGTTAGTAAACTAGTTGTCTTTATATCTGCCTTACTGATGAGCCCATTTTTGGTTTTCTTCACTCGTATCAAGAAATTACAGATGAAACATTCACGTGGTGTCAACGGCCCATGGATCAATCTTAGCCCTTAATATATCTACAAATAATTGTCATTAATTATTTAGTTAATATTGTGATCATAAACAAAAGCTATTACCATCTAATAAATATCAATATGATAACAAAAGATAGTATCGTTACGTAAGCTATTAGTGATGTTTTCAAAATGTGAAAAGTCTACTTCATCAATTTACACATCATGTGGATAAAATTGTTTTATGTTTACAATTCATGTTTGCTGAGATTTAATGTTTGTTTACCACAAATTTAGGTTATTGGTTGTTATTGATGAAAATTGTTAGTACATTTGTGCAATGTACGTGCACTTTTCTAATATTTTGTGAATGCGTACATTTGTGCAATGCACGTGCACTTTTCTAATATTGTGTGAATGCATACATTTGTGCAATGTATGTGCACTTTTCTAATATTGTGTGAACACTTTTCTAATATTGCGTGAATGCATACATTTGTGTAATAAACGTGCACTTTTCTAATATTCTGTGGATGCATACATTTGTGCAATGTACGTGCACTTTATTTGATATTTTAATTTTTATTCATAAACTCTTTTGCTAATTTTTGAATTTAAAAAATTTAAAAGAGAGAAATTAAAATTTTAATTTTTCACGATTGAAATAAAGAATTTTGTATTGTCAAAAGAAATGTTTTTTGCTATTGTCACATTTCACAGGGGGTTTATATATGGACTAACGTAAGAGTAGTTCTAAAGAGAAGTTAACAGACTAAAAGTAGGCTGCTCAGCAATGCCATCATGTATTATAAACCCGAGACATTTTCGGTCCATCTTCTGGTGATTACACTCTTGAATTTGACCCTTCATTCTAAAAAATGCAAAAATTAATTAAATTTATTAAGAGTTACTCAATGTGTCAATGCCATGGATAGGCCTCTATATTGTCATAGCTTCTGCGCTCTAAACACTTGCAATGGCAGATGATGCCATCAAAGGTTTCCGATGCAAAAAGCTTAGGTTCCCCGCAAGTATTTCTCTCTCGACATGGCTTGATTGACACTGTTAGTTGTGGCAATGAAATTGCCCGTCAACCTAACCACATATTTCTATGCTAGTTCAGACAAGTTTGCCAAGATTAGCAGCCTAACCTTTATATAGACTACCATGGGAAATTTTGCATCATCAACAGGAGTCTTGGAGGATAAGGAAATTCTAACGAATGTGACTACTGCTCTAATTATCTATTCCAGATATCACAATAATTGCAAATGTGTGCATTCAAGATTTTTAGTTATCATCTATCTTTTGTAATAATCTATCAGGTGTAACGTTATTGACTTGGACGTTCATACTTCTATTGCTTGTTAACATTTTTTTCTCCAGCCATCATAGTTCAAATAACCAACAAGTTCCTGCAAACTAAGTACAAAGAAATGCGACAAATCATTATGAATTGAAGTGAAGAACAAGGAAAAAGTATGAGGTAAATATTTAGAGTTGACAAAGAAAGAGATGCACTAAAGAAACACATGGTAATGGCAGAAACTAGCAGCCCACAGTTAGTGATTGCCCATTCAGTCATTTGCACTACTTCGGAGCATATTGTTTGCTGGTTGTTCTCACATTAGGATCAAGTCATATTCGGCAAGTGATACCAAATAATAACACCAACCAACAGAGATGCTTGGGTGACTCTCCATTAAGAAAAAATACATGATAATTATTATTTCCTTAATATACAATAAGAAAGAAAAGAAAAAAACATGCGAAAAATTCCATGTCGAAAACATAGATGAATACGATCCCTTAATATATCTGCAAATGATTGTCATTAATTATTTAGTTAGTATTGTGATCATAAATAAGAGCTACTGCCATCTAATAAATATCAATATGATAACACAAGATAGTATTGTTACGTAAGTTATTAGTGATATATATATATATATTTTTATAATGTGACTAGTCTACTTCATCAATTTACATATCATGTGGATAAAATTGTTTTATATGTACAATCCTATTTGCTGGGATTTAATGTTTGTTTACCACAAATCTAGGTTATTAGTTGTTATTGATTAAAATTGTCAATACATTTGTGCAATGTAAGTGCATTTTTCTAATATTGTGTGAATGCACATGTTTGTGCAATGTATGTGCACTTTTCTAATATTGTGTGAATGCATGCATTTGTGCAATGTACGTGAACTTTTATTTGATATTTTATATTTTATTCATATGCTCTTTTGCTAATTTTTTAATTTCAAAAATTTAAAAGAGAGAAATTATTAATTTATTTTTTCACTATTGAATTAAAGAATTTTGTATTGTCAAAAGAAACATGCTTTGCTCTTTTCATATTTCATAGGGGGTTTGTAGATGGACTAACATAAGAGAAATTTTAAAGAGAAGTTCCAGCTCAGCAATGCCATAATGTATAGTATGCCGAGATATTTTCGATTGATCTTTTGGTGATTACTCTTTTGAATGTGACCCTTCATTCCAAAGATTGTAAAAATTAATTAAATTTATTAATACTTACTTGATGTGCCAATGCCATGGACAGGCCTCTACATTGTCGTAGCTTCTGGGCTCTGCATGCTTGCAATGGCAACTAATGTCTTTAACAGGTTCCGATGCACAAAACTTTGGTTCCCCCGTAAGTATTTCTCTCTTAACACCACTTTATTGACACTATTAGCTGTGGCAAGGAAGTTGCCTATCGACCTAACCACATATTTCTATGCTAGTCTAGACAAGTGGTCACACAGTAGAACCTTCATAAAGAAGTTCAAGATTGAGACTTATTGGATCCGGGGGCTAGTGGATTGGCGAGAATGCTTCACACCTTTACAAACCCAACACCAAACGTGCAGAAAATATCTTCACAATGGAAAGGGGCCACTTTTGAATTTTTGTATTGGAGCTTAGGCTTGGAATGTTTTAGTCAGTAAACTAGTTGTCTTGATATCTACCTTACTAATGAGCCCATTTTTTCTTCTCTTCATTTGTATCAAGAAATTAAAGATGGCACATTTAGGCACTGTCAGCAACCCAAGGATCAATCTTAACCCTTACGTTTTGCTTGTTAAAGGTGAAACTGAGCCGCTGAAGGGAACTCTGGGTAACATTTGATACACCTTCAATAAAAATATCAAAACTTGAGCAGCGTAAAACAATTTGACCACGAAAGAGTTCCAAGTCTACATTCTTAAAAGTCTCCCAATTGTTGGGGTTTAACAATCATGACACTTACAATCATTGCTTTGGCCATTCCTAGAATTGCAAATCACAAGGTCAAAAGGTTCATGAGCAATGTAAGTGAGGGCATTTCACTTGCAAAGCTTATAGAAGACACTCTGGATACTAATGGAGAATTAGAAAATATCAGAAACACATCAGTTGTTTCTTGGATAGGAGTTGTGTATTATAGAAGATGGCAAGACATTGATCTTCATAAATCACCTGTTCATGGAAAAAGTTCCAAGGAGATATTGCAAGAACTCTCCAACAAAGCTGAGAGGACTATCCTGGAGTTCAAGAGGGATATGAAAGATATCCTCATGGAAAATAATCTTTGCAATTGGCCAACTAAGGTCACAACTGCTAATTCGATGTACAAAATTAATCAAACAATCTTGTTAGCTTGTGAAGGGGATGATCATGATCTTACGGATGGGGGATTGTTTAAGAAACTCAATGCGATGACTATTGACATATTGGCTTGTTATCTTTACAATTTACCAAGTATTATGGCTATCAAGTGTCAGCACAAAGTCCAAAATTGAAGAAATTCTTGAATATCTCTAACAATATTAATGGCCATGTATGGATCATGTTAAATCGGCATACATTGAAGAGCAGCGCGCATTACTCTGCAAGACAATGCAAGTCTGGATGATGCATCCACCACTTCAACTTCAAGTTATGATGAACCTGAGTAATGGCCAGTGTCCAGTGTAGAGCCAGAGCAAATATCTGTTACAGTGGGCTACTGATCCAATGCGTGCACCATTTGAACACTTTTTATCCTATTTTCGCATCTCTTGCAAGTCCAGCATGATGATGCATACAAATATCTTCTCTCTTTTGTATTATGTATAGTTGTTCATGACATCTAATTTATAGCTTTGTGATGAATCTCATACTTTGATTCCTTGCATTGTGTGCCCAACATATTCTTTTTGTAGGAAATATAAACACCATTTTGAAAATTGAATCAAATAGCCATGCCTACTCCCCGCACCTGTTCATCGGCTAAGCAATGGCTATGCCACCCCCTCTCCACACAAACGCTCCAGATGTATGCCGCACGCATGAATTTCTAAAAAGAGATAGCTAATAGTAGTAGATGATTAAGGAGGCAAGCCAGTGAAGGTTGAAACCAATGGTATAACGGCAGATCAAGGAGACGAAGATGGTGGTTCCATAGCGGCCAAGATGCGGTGATTTTGAAGTAAAATAGGATGATGAAAAGATTGAATTTTTGCTCGGAGGAAATATTCAAGATGCCTAGAAAAAGCTTTTGATATCTTTAATCTCAGGAAACGGGACTAGTCGTTGCCATTGTCGTTGTTGCAATGCCATGGCGTTTGGCGGTTAAATTGGACAGTAAATACATGATGGAAATGGAAATTGATTGAGGGCGTATGATCTAGTCGTCATTTCAATTTTTGCGTGCATTATAGATCACGAGATGAAACATCATTTTGAAATAAAACAATCGTATCTGTGTTTAATAGGGTCTTATTTTCCTTCTTGAATATCAAATTATTTCATAGCCCTTGAGATTTTGACCTTTTTTGAAATACTAATAAAAGGAACGTGCATTGCACGTTGTGCATGTGATGTCATTTGTAACATCCATATCATTAAAACGAACTAATTCGATTAGGGTGTCACTAGGTAATCGAACAAAGTACCCACATTTCGACGTTGCTTAGTACGATAACCACAATCTAAAATAAGCATTTACTAACAATCTCTTCAGCAGAAGCATTGCTACGTAAAATAGTAGCATTAAATCTAATTCGCAATAAACTTGTCATGATCAAATACAAAGTTTAACCCGAACATAGGATAGGAAATTAAATAATTCTTATGTCTTGGAGTTATAAACTCTACAATAAATAACAACAACTAAAAGGAAATAAGTGCTCAAGTACAAATACATAACTTATTCATCTATCCTGCAAGCCCTAATTTGAGGCAAAAATAGAAAGAATAGATTTACATATATATATATATATATATATATGATAAATCAACTATAAAAACACATTAAAATAGATAACATGATTTATTGTATGCAACAAAAAATTGTGATACTCTAAATAAATCCTGAAAAAGTCTTGTCACGAATGACTTTTCAAAACAGGCAAAGCAAGTACTGAAATAATCATGTCATAAATGATTCTCAAAAAGCATGCAATGGTGAGCTGAGCTGACTGATAAGTCTCCAATCTTTTGACTACCCAAAGCAAACAAAAAATAATAGAAATCCTTATACCTCCCTTATCAAGAAGCTACCTCGACCAAAACTAATAGAAGGTGTACCACATGCCCGTTCAATACACTGATCCAATCTTATCTTCAGCCAACCTCTGACAGCATATAAAATTGGACCCAACAGATGAGATACTATAGAAGAGATCCTACCGTCGATCCGTTCCATCAGGTAGTCCCCTTCCACATGTCCCTTGGCCCAACTTCCCAAGGACATTCCGAAGCTGTGATAATCATAATAGAAAAAGGAACGGATACAGTTCACAGTCTGAAAAGATGCAATAGATACATATAGATTTGTACAAACTTACATAATATGGCGAAGTAGTATTCAGTAAAATTATAAAAACTAAAAATAAAATATAATATCCTAATAATATCCTAAGATGAAAGTATATCAAACAGGCAAGAAAAGTCATAAATCTCATAAAAACATTTAGGTTGGTCATACAAGAATATTGACTATATATAATTCAGTGCCTCATCAAGAAAATGTTAGGGCTCTTACTTAACTCAATTAAGATTGGCTGGTGAACCTAGTCAGGTCAAACGTCTCAACTCAATTGTCTCCTAAATTATGAAATTATAACTAAAATTAGTATATTTATCCCAAATAAATGTTAGGGGTAATGTCTATTTGCTCGCCAAACTATGGGTCATTTTACACTTTGCCTCCTCAACTTTTTTTTTTTACACATTACCATCCCAACTACACGTTTTTTGCACTATACCTTTAAGACCTGTTTTTGATCAATTTTTTTGCTGAAAATAAGCACGTGACTTGCACGTGAGGGTATTTTCGTACTTTCAAGTCGGGTCTTAGAGGGTATAGTGCAAAAAAAGTGTAGTTGGGATGGTAATGTGTAAAAAAAAAAAAGTTGAGGTGGCAAAGTGGAAAATAACCCATAGTTTGGCGGGCAAATAGACGTTACCCCTAAATGTTATTAAAGTATATTAGGCGTAGAAGATTGAGTTTTAGAATTATTAGTCCTATATGATTAATCAATTGTTGATTTTAAAGCGATATTAGGCCATCAAGATAATGTCGGATTGGAAAATAAAGTTTGGATTTGAGATCAGTACGCTGAAAACTTTGAAAATGACTAAATTAACCGAAAGGGTTGAAAGGCAACTGTTGGCCTTCGTTGACCATTGTTGATCGGCGGTTAATACAATGAATCAAGCCCCCAAATCAATTTGAGAAATTCAAAATGGATTAGGAGTAATTGAAGTTTTAATTTTTGGGTTTAGGGCTAACATGAGTTTATTCAATTTGATGAAGTTTCTTGAAACTGACCATTCAAAGGAAAAAAAATTTGATTTTTGATGAGTTTTGAAGGTTTCAAGGTTTAAAACAAAAATTTAGGAATTTTGGTTTCAAGAAAGAAAGTTGTACAACAAGACAGGTTCAAGCCCATTTTTCTCATAAATTTCGAATGTAAAGTGGCTATATGTTAAGGTTTCTGGACATAGTACCATATAAAACTTCATTCTACAGGTTTTCTATCAATGCAATTTTCATCAAATTTGGATAAAAGGTGAGAGAGTTATTTATGTTCAAATATTACTAAAGGAAAGTCAACATATGGAAAATTTTCTGGATTTTTGGAAAACTATTTCAAATAGCTGATTTTGAGGGTTTATATAGATTTTAACAAAACTTATCTAGATCTACCTTTAGTACCATCTAAAATTATATTCTTTAAGCTTTCTAGGGACATAAATTTTGTCAAATATGGGTAAGAAGTGAAGAGTTATGAGGGCTCAAAGTAAGCCACCCGTACCAAACTTTCAGTAACCCGAAACATAACAGCCATGTTTGAGACTCTCTATAGATCTAAGAAAATCTAATTTTGATCCAAAATAAATACATCTCAAAAGTTCACATAACAAATTTTCAAACGATATAAAGTATGCTAAATTTGAATTAGTAACGAGTGAGATAAAGAACTCAAAAAATGGCTAGTTGCTTACGAGATTGCCGTTACGGTTTTCAACATCTGGTACGCAGCCAACTTCAGGCTCATCTCCAGATCAAACTATAGGGAGTTTTAGGCACCTAAATGATTTTGGAAATAATATGAAATAAGAATAATAGAATGGAATTAATTTGGAGCAATTCTAAAAAGAATTGAGAGTTATTAAAGTTCAAAGTTTCCTACTTGATCACAGATCCGTTCAACGGAGTGCCAAGCTTGTTTCCTTCTTTTTGCAGCCAATTCTTGCAGATTTTGAGGGATGGAAGTTTTGATTTGAGAATAGCTGAATGAGGTTGATAAGGAACCAGGTTTGAGATGAAGAAAAGGTTCACAGAATGTCGATAGGAGACAAGAAAATCAGCCTTCACAACTGCATGTTTTCTACCATCATTGCATGGGTTACTTTTGGCTAATTACTTCTCACCCAATCTAGTCATGTCTTATCTTTTTTTTCACTAATGACATGATTAACCAATTACGATAAAGCAAATATTTAATATAAAAATTTACTAATTACATAATTAGAATGTTACATCATTAGTATTATTTTATATTTATAAAGAACATGTGTAAATAAATATAGCATAATACAATTTTTCGTTAAAGATGTAGATAGTGAAAATTATTTCATAAAATAAAAGTATTTAAAAATAAACATAATTAATTCGAAGTAAAACATCAAAAGGTATTGAATAAAAATTTGACACTAAGTTGTTGAACTTTATGAACTTTATGAATGGCCAAATAATTAAACTTATAGAAACTGAAAGTATAGGCTAACTAAATAAGTTTAGTTGATCGCACGTGCATATTAGCTCTTATCTTATCTTACACTATAATATTTCTAGTCATACTCCCCTAGGGCAAATAAAATATTAGTAATCTAAATAACATAGATATCTAAACAAAATTGACAAAAAATAATCTTTTTAGAAAAAAAATAAAAAAGATTGCACAAATGTATAATAAGGCTACAAGTCCAATCTTAGTTACATTAATTCTCTAGCAATATATGTTTAAGAAAAAAATAGAGAAATAAATAAATAAATAAAATGTGGCAAAATAAATGTAAAATGATAGTTTTCTATTTGGTTGAGTTTAGGTAGTCATGAATTGGACATCCAACATAAACTATAGTCACTTCTTCAAATATTGTAACATCTCCTTGACGTTTAAGACTAATATATATTTATAATTAATTTTACAGTAATTATCATTTAAATACATTAATGAATGTTTAACAATATAGTGTATAGAATGATGTAATTTTTAGTACCTTGGTGACATTTCTATATCTCTCTCATGACACTTTTTACATGATAAACTATATCTGCAAACCCAAAAAAATAAAGCTCGTTTTATTGGAACTCTATCATATATTTAATTGGGTAAGCAATTTTTTCAACTTTGTTGATTCATATATGCTTGGCCCTTCAAATGTAAATTTTCCAGATGTAGATGTGTACAACAAACCACAGACTACTCCACTACATAATTTATAATATTATCTAATCCACTCATTAATGAAGTATTTTTTTCTACTTCAAATTTATTTCCTTAAACATCATCTGACATTCATGTATTATAGAATGATTACTCTAATTATCTATAGTATTTATTATTTTAAAGAACTCCCAGCTCCGAGCCTACAAAAATCATGCATACAAGTGGATAATAAGAAATATACAATTTTTTCGTTTGTTATTATTTATATGATGATAATAAGAAATCAATCACATATTTAAATTTTATTGTCAAATCATTTATTTCATTAATTAAATAGCTTCAACTGAAACTCAAATTTTTGTCATTTTGTTTTGACTAAAGTATTCAGGCAGAAAACAAAATATAGAACATCATTATATTGTTTTTAGGTTGTATGTTAATTGTCTTTTCATCACTTGTATTCTTTTCCTAATTTTGGTAAAGTTACAATAAAATCTCTATGAATAAAAAACAATATGAGATATTTTTGAAGTCTTAACGTCTTACTATTGAAACGTTCACAATCCTCAAAATAGAGATAGCTTGCCAAACAATGTCCTTCCAAAAACTACTTCTAGTTGACTAGTTAATGATATAAACTTTTATCAATCAAGAATTCAACAAAAATATTAATAACATTTGAAAATTTTATACTTATATAAATAAGTTAACAAACATTGATAATACTATACTACTAAAATTTAAATATGTAACAAAATTATATCTTATATTTATTTTACAGAGGCACTTATTCTAATATACTTTGTTCAGTATTAAACCATAGAGATCCTTATCCTTCCACATGAGTTTGTTGCATTTAATCTATATTATTTTATTAATTTAAATTCAAACAAAGTTAAAAATTTTAAAATAATCAATAGATTCATGTTTAGACTATGACCCCTAAATTTGCGAATAATGGGAGAAAACAAATTAGAAAAATTCATGTGCGTGATTCTTTAAATACCTATCTAATAGTGCCTAAAATAAAAAGAAAAAATATTCGATAACGCAATGTCAAATAACAAAAATAAATAAATAAATAGCTAATGAAAATTACCACTGATTGAAGGGTTGTGATGACCTGCGCCTGAACAAGGGCGGGAGCTTGGGAATAGTACATCAAAACTTGTATAATTTTGTTTCCTCCAAATTAAAGAAGTTTAAAATATATAGGCATAATGTTGTTCAATCTTGATTCTAGTAAAATGCACTTGCTTTATACGTGGTAAGTAATGTTAACTGCATTTTCTTAAATATTGAGTTTTATAAATATAATTGTAATAAATATGGATAAACAAAAAAAAAAAAAAGAACCATTTGAATTAATGCTATATGTTTTATATAAATAAAATAATTATAGAATTTGATTTATAACTTTTTTGTATTTTGATAAAAGTTATTACAAGTAATTCTCTTGCTAGGTTTGAGTATTAAAAGAAAATTTTCTATTAAATATCATATCAATTTGTTTAAAAGAATATTTACTGAGTGCATATTTGTGTTCAAGATATTGTAACTAATTAGTTTAGCTTGCTACTTAACTTCAGCAGCATCAACTTCCCTTTATTATACAGTAGTTAACTACTTGTTAAGGTATCTTTCTCTCTCTCTCTCTCTGTCTCTCTGTCTCTCTCTCTCTCTCTCTCTTTGTTAATTCGGATCTTATGCTATAAAATAATGCTACATCTTTTCATTCACTCACCAATACTCGTTACGTGTATTGATGGATGGTTGAGATAAGTAAAAAGAATCTTAAAAAAATTTCCGTGTCATAAATTATTCTCTTCCCTTATATCAACCGCCCATCAATACACGTTGCGCATATTGGTGAGTAGATGAGAAGATGTAGCATCATTCTGTAGCAGATGATCCGAACTGGTATGTGTGTTGGTATATTACACTTCCTTCTTAGTTTTTAGTAGTGGAATTATTTTAAAATTTTGAGAAATAAACTAAATTATTTTAAAGAAGATTCATCACTAAACACCTTTTAATAGAGATAAATTTCCATTTGTACTCTTCTTTCATTTTATAGATATATGATTTAAGTGTTTCATGAAATATTTTATTTGTAAATAATATGTTGTGCATGTTGAATCAAGAATTGAATTAATGTGCTAAGTTCAAAAACTATTTTATTTCTCTTATTCAACAAGATTAATAAAGTATGCGAGAATCTTTTTTAAACGATAAAAGTATGTTTCTCTAATTAATATCATGGGGAACTCATATTTAAGTCGCAACTTTAACTTCACTTTGATATTAGTAATGTTACTACTTTTCCTTTCAAACATTGGTTTTTCCCAAATAATTTTCTAGGTCTTCTAGTAATAGAATTCTAATTCAAATAAAATTGAAGGTGGATAAATTATTAATTTACATAAATAAATAATACAATTTTAATTCAAATAAAATTGATGAATAACAAATTATTAATTTACATAATTACCCTTAAAAATAGGCATTATTGAAGGGATATGGTAGGTGAATCAAAAATTCCAAGAAACTTTCACACTTTTATAGTTATATCTATATAATAATAATATAGATATATATAGATATATAAGATTTAGGTATGCTTAGTGAAAAATAATAATAATAAATAAATAAATTTGAGTTTATATATGTAAAAACAACCTATTCACGCCCCCCGAGCAATATCTTCAGTTAGAATGTTATTCATGTCAGATTTTAGACTTTCTTTTTGTTTTTTTTTTTATATATTTTGAACTCCTATGTTGCAATATCACATTTTTTTTTTAATTTGGGTCAGATGGATGACTATAAATTTATGAATGAAAATATAAATTTTGAAATGAATATTATAAAGACAGGTTAATGTTTTAAAAATAAATGGACATTTTGATCAATTTCTTGATAAAAGAAAGAAAATAAAATCTAAATAACAATTTTTGGAGTGTCAACATGAATTTTCAGTAATAAAATACTTGTCTAAATTTACTTATATATGCATCTATCCATATATGCATACATGATAATTACTTGGACGGTAAAAAGCATTAACCATTCTCTGTAAATTTATGCAAAGATAAAAAATTATGAAAAGTAATTCTGAAATATGTAGAAAGAAATATATAATTAGCTTACGAAAAAACAAGTCTTTGATCTTAAAGAAATATATAATTAGCTTTCGAAAAAACAAGTCTTTGATCTTATAAACACGTATATGATGAATTTGCAAGGTAAAAATGCAAAATGAAACAGAGAACTTAAACCCCCTAGTGCTACTACAACCATAAACCGCACTTGACTTGATGATAACACCTTGAAATCAATTCCCAATGAATCACTTAAAACACAAAGGAACATGGCTAGCATGGAGATGCATAACTATTTAGAAGCCCCTGAATTACCTGTATAAAATTTCCAAAACAATTGAATAACCCTCTAGTTCAATAGATACATACTCTTCATATGCTTGTGGAATTGTCGCTGAAACGGATTCCGGTGGATTTTCGTTATCCTGCTCCATAAATGCCCGCCATTCATCAATATAAGCCGCTTTTTTTAGGTTCCAAGCTTGGATGCTCGCGCTGCTCAAGCATTTCAAGAATTAATTTGCTCTCACCAACGAGCATAGCTGCTTCACGGATGCTTCTCTCCCGTTCTTTGATGACATTGTTGTGACACTTCATGGTTATGACGTGCACTAGATTGGTGAGGCAAGCAGCGAGTATGTCTGAGATCATGTTGGATAATCTCTATTAAAAGGTCCTCCTCTGGTTGACGATAGTCGTCTTTGTGGGCTAGCAGGATAGTTTTGCTTATCCGGTACAGGGAGTTAGCAGCTATAACCTTAACAGGCCAATTGAGGGGGTTTTGCATCAGAGGATCTTTCCTCTCATTCTTGAAATCTGTAACAGTCTTTTCAGCAATATCGGAAAGTTTTTGCAGCGTCTCCTTGTGGGTCGAATCTGTAACCTTGAGATCCTTATCTTGCCATTTGTTGTACAGTTCGACTCCAATCCAGACGGCATGTGCAGCATTTCTGATGCTCACTAGTTCTCCATTTTTGTCGAGAGTTTTCTCGATAAGCATCGTGAACTTGAGGCCCTCACTCACGCCCCTCACTAGCCGAGTGGCCTTATGTCTTGCGATGTTGGGAAGTGCAACTGCGATGCTCGTCAAGGTCACCACCAGCGGAGACCAGTAGTTGGGAGGTTTTCGAAAGTGCAAGCTCGGAACATCTTCGCTATCAAATTCTCTCAACCCTTTGAAGCTATCAAACCTGTTGAGAAGATTGATGAGTTTCTTGGGTCGATTTCTTCTACCCATCTCCATCAGCTTATCGATCTCATTTCGAAATGTTTGTCAGAATCTTCTTGGGCAGTTCTGCTTCCCCTTCGAGAAGCAGAACAAGACGGTACAAATCCAACTCGTTTGTGGTACTCGAATCTGCACATACATTTGAATTACGGAAACACACGAGAATTGCTCTTGCATATATAGCAGAAAAGAGAACTAATTTGCCGGCTAGAACAATAGAATCTGAACTAATGCAGATATTTAGAGCCAATCTCTTTGCATCATGAAGTAGTTTCCTGCACTTGTAGTGTTGAATTTGTAAAGGCAAGGAGCTCCCTCTCCATTCCACTAACTGTAAAGTCAAATACGACTCGATCTTGAACTCATCTCGCAAGCTTTTTCGGCCTATCTCTGACACTTTGAAATTTGTAGCAACAAACCATCTCATTAGAGGAACAATAGTGCCCACCACCACTCCTACAGACTGAATGAACAAAATCCAGTTGATGGACCACTTGTAGGTCGATCTTGTTTTGCCGAAATAACTGTACAACAAACGCAACAGGATATGAGCTTCAGCCAAAGCTAGAGCCATCAACAGACACATCAGGCCCGAGATAGCAGAAACGGCAGAGCACGCCATCACAAACTGGGGCGCACCCGTTTCCGCCATCATCCAATATTCCTTGACAGTAACTCTCAGTTCATCAATAGTTAATTTCCTCCGGCTCTCCCCTAATTGCTCGTTCAAAGTGATTCTGTGCATTTCGAGATACTTAGATTCTATGTATCTCTTGGCAGCTGAAGCCACCATAGACAAACAGCACAACAGAGCAAGCAAAAGAAGCATGAACACCATAGTCGCCACTGTTTCGCCCAATATGATATTGCCATCAAGAACATCGTGTGTCTGGGCAGTATGGATACAGACATTAGCAACAATCGTGACCACTAGAATGCCAAGAGCATTCAAGTTTAACAAAATCTCATTATCACCCATGGATGCCACAGATGTCATGAGATTACCCATAGCGGTCTACATCAGCACCAGGCTGCTGATCGTGGCAATTTTATCATAAATCCCCATCATGCTACTAGTGAGATCCACTGTCAGCTTCATTATGACAGCCAATAGCGTCAATGAAGTGGCGTTGAGTGAGAAATACTTACACGGGAACCAGAGCTTTCTGCTTCTGAAGCCATTGAAGGCATCAGCCGCCATTGCAAGTGAGCATGCCGCGGATGCTGCTGCGATGTACATGCCTATCCACGGCATAGGCGATTGGAGGTCATTTTCAATCATCTTGTCATAATCGCTGTTGCAGTAATTGATGCATGTGTTGCGTATTTTCCGCAAGTGTACGGATCGCTCAAGTAATAAAGTGAAAGTAAGAGTATCGTTCCCACGAGGAATGGGTTACCGAGCACCAAACTTATAAGTTTTCTATTGTTTAAACTTCGAAAATTTATCGGGATAAGATAAAATAAAGAAAAAACAAACAACTAAATCAAAGCAGATAAATCAATAAAAACTAGCTAGGGCCTAGGCATCATTGATTGAATCCCCCCTTGTGATCAATTGAACTTCCATTATTTTTATTAATACATCTTCCCACAATCCAACTTACGAAAATATTTGTAATCTTCTTTCGAAAGTAAAACAAACGTGCCAAGGAATGCTATGTGTCTACTTTCGTGATCACATACGGATTCCTTGGCCCATTGCGCACAAGAGTTGTGTTAGTTAAAAAGTCCTTACAAATTAACCTAACCGATTGCACAAGAGCATGATTATTTCTAATCTATGCATTCCCTATGTCTATAACACAAATAGTCAGATTTTATACACACCCTTTTATAGTCGAATATAAAATCTCAAAGCTTGTAAAGATTGGCCAAAATTTCACAAGTAATAAAAACCTTGAATCATAGATAGGAAGTATGTAAAATAAAAATCAAAGAAGTTCAATAAAAATCACAAGGGTTTCATCAACAACTTAGCTTAGAACCCTATGATTTAATTAGCTAGACATTGTAAAAATAAAACAAAACAAGAACATAATGAAAGTAAAAGGAAACATAAGCAAACTCGGCTTTTGACTATAATCTTGATGGATGGAAGAGCTTGGCTTTTGAATTGTCACCCTTCCTAAGCTTTTGCCCTTGATTTCCCCTTGAATTCTCAGCTGAAAAGTCCCCCATTTTGTGCCCAAGACGTCCCTTTAAATAGATGTAAAGTTGCTGATGTCAAAACCCTAATAAAAAGGGTCACTTTTTGGATGGATTGAATCGGGACGGCCTTCACTTGGTGGAACGGCTTAAACCGTCCCAAATTGAAGGCTTTTCACACCCACTTGACGGGACAGGACGGCTTCGGCGGTCGGGACGGCTTAAGCCGTCCTATTTCGAACATAAATCACCGTTTCTGGACAAATTGGGACGGTCATGCTTCACGGGACGGCTTTGGCCGTCCCGATTCGATCGGTTACCTTTCTTTCTGCACTTCAGGACGGCCTCGCTGCACGGGACGGCTTAAGCCGTCCTAAATCGAACCATTTCAGCAGCTCCTGGAGCGTCGGGACGGCTTCGCAGGATTCGGGACGGTTTAAGCCGTCCCGGCGCGCGCACCCATTTTTTCAGCTCAATTTCAGCCTCGATTTCTTGCAATAACCTCACGAAACTCTTGTGGGTTGATATAGATATCAAAACCTTGAAAAAATAAAGCTTTAAAGGTGTATAAACACTTTAAATTGATCAAATTAAGGTTTGGTTACATTAAGCACAAATTTCATCCTTGGAACTTTAAAACCTTAATAGAAATTAATAAAATGCACAAAATGTCGCCCATAAAAGTGTACACATTTTAAGCTTATCAGCATGCAGTTTCGGTGAAGAAGGCACATTCAGATGAATCCATGGACTTGTCTGATCAGCAATGTATTGATATATATATATATATATATATATATATAGTTTTGCTCTTTTCTTCAAGCTACCTGGCTTAAGTGTTTATCTGTGTTGAGGTATAGAGATGAGAAGATATTGATGTTACAAAAGATTGAAAAAATTTTCTAATTAAAGAACGAAATAGTGATGAGTATATATATTTAATTGATCACTAGAGTTGCCAAAATGAAATAGATCCTTCCTGGGAAGTTACAAATTTTGTCAACTTTCGAAAGACTTCTACAACCTAATTTTAGCAAAGGTGATTGAATTGACTTGGTCCTCTTGTTGAGTGGCTAGAGTTTCTTGCAACTTGCAAGTTCCCTGTCCAACTTTCTTCCCCAACAGTTTGTGGAAAATTTCTGAATTAAGGGTTCTGACACCCCCTCCAAAATATCTAAATTACCAATTCCCGCTCAATCATTCATAATTGCAATGACCTCCCTTCCAAGTTTGCACGGTTTCAAAACTCAAAATGAAAGTGTCAAATGGCATAATTACACTTGACTAAAAATAATTAGAATACAAAATACATAATTGGAAGGATGATTTTGCATTTCCATGTTTAGAAATGGAATGGAGAGTTTTTAAAAGGTGAAACTTACAGGGAATGTCATTGTAATTATAAAAGATCTGGGGGTACTTGATAATTTGGGTATTTTGAAAGGGGTGTCAGTGTAATTCACCCTTTTATTTTTATATTGCCAAAAGACAAACGTATTTTTTCACATGTACCTGTCTGAAAACATAGAATAAACTTGAACAAGAGTTCAGAAGTCGGCGACTTGATTTCATAAGCCTTTTTCTTACCTGTAAGAAAATGAACCAGTCACCAAATGTCAGACTTGCACACATCCATTTGTCACATGGTTTACTAATTTGTCATGCATCAGTAAAACTACACATAAGTTATAATAAATTTGGCGATTGCTGTTAACTAAGTATTCTCATTTCCCCTTGTCTTTGCACATTCATGGTGCAAAGAATGAGTCCAATTCTCTGTATGTTTAGTAAAGATATAACAAAAACAAGAACAACCAAACAAAATGCGTAAGGACAAAAACAAATAGGCTGCCTCGGCATATTAAAGTAGCCTTTAGCGTGAGTTTTCCTCAGAATTTGCACTCAAAATCTTCAAAACATATGATTAGCCAAATAGATATCACACCAAAAGAAAATATAATTCTAGCAACCAAATTCTTAGCGACAATAATAAAATGATTGCTAAACATGTAGTTTTAGCAACAAAAAATAATTTAATTGCTAGAGTTATATTATATATACTCTTTTGTCACCAATAAATATTTGGTAGTTATAGATGGTCGTTATTATCTACAAAGTCATAGCCAATAATATAGAAACCAAAATTTGAGTTTTTATTGAAAACTTTCATGGTCGTTGTAAATAATTATTATCTGTGATCAAATTAACAACCAAATGTTGAGTCGTCACTAAAAGTGTTACAAATTAATCACGAGTAACCAACTAATTTGGTGCCAATATATATATATATATATATATATATAGTCACCAATTTTATATGGTAGCTAAAAAAAGTCATTACACATAACTAATTTTGTATGGTTGTTAAAAAAACCGCTCATACCAAGAAAGAAATCTATTTTCTTACAAAAATTAAATAAAAATCCTTTAAATTCACTTGTAGTGCTTAAATTAATTTAAAAACTTACTTTAAATATAAGAGGAAATCAAAACTTGTATTTATAGAAAAATAGAAAATAACAAATTTTGTACTTACCAAAACTAATAAAGTTACAAAAATTAATAAATTACATAATTAAAATATTGACAAAATTACAAAAAAATGAATAAACTACATAACTAAAAAAATTATAAGCAAAATAAATTAATTAATTAATTAAAAAATATTAACAAAATAAGGATAATTTTACAACTATATAAGAATTAAAAATACAACATAACAGTCTAGTGTTAGTACTTCATTTCCCTTTAGCTAAAGACCAGGGTTCAAAATCTACTAGGTGTATAATATGCTTTCTTTGTAGGCTTGTGCAACTACGGCACATGATGGGTCATCTAGGGACTTGCGGTGGCCAGGCACTACTGTGGTGGCCAAAAATCAACAAGGGTACGACCAGTGATAGGGCTCTACGGCACATAATCGGCGAGGGTATGAAAGAAATTGGTCATTGAACGGTTAACTATAGCAACCATGCAAATGTTATAGTGATCATGAACTTTTACATTAGTGAAAGAAAAATTTGTCACTGATACTATCACCTTAATTCAACGACTATTACTGGATGGTCGCTAAACATTTATTTTTAGCGACCATGTTCAGAAATCGACACTACGCATTTTTAGTAACTACCTTGTTGTGACCACTGGTGACCAATTCAATTTTGATCACTGTAAATTTTAACGACCATTTTTGTGCTTTTAGTAACCATCCATGATGGTTACTAAAACTAAATATTCTACTAAAACTAAATTTTCTTGTAGTGTCAACAGTTGATTAACAAGTATGTCTGGGTGAAATTGGGCTACCGAAGGGAACTCTAGGTAACATTAGCCATCAGGTCGATACACTGATCTGGGCAGGTAAAAAGAAAAACCCAAGAATTTGATACACCTAGAAAAATCTGGAAACTTGATTGGTGTACGACTATTTGACAACGAAAGAGTTCATGAGTAAGTGAGGGCATTTCATTGGCGAAGCTTATAGGAGACACTCTAGATGCTAATGAAGAATTAGAAAACACTAGAAACGCATCAACTATATCTAGGATAGGAGTTGTGTATTATAGAAGGTGGCAACACCCTGATCTTCATGAATCATCTATCATGGGAAAAAGTGCCAATGAGATATTGCAACAACTCTTCAACAGATCTGAGAGGACCGTCCAAGAGTTCAAGAGGAATATGAAAGATATTCTCATGGAAAATAATCCTCTCAATTGGCCAACTAAGGTAATAGTAGCTAATTCGATGTACAGAATTAGTCGGACTATCTTGTTAGCTTGTGAAAGGGATAATGTCCACACAGATGAGGGGTTGTTCGTGAACCTAAATGTTATCAGCTTATTTGTCGTCTATTAAAATAAATGTATTACTTATTGTCGATTTGTTAGATATGAAAGATATCTTGTTAGCATCATTTAATATAGTTTGATTTGTTATCAACTTATTGTCGTCTATTAATAAATGTATTACTTGATCCATTTGCAAGCCTAACAAATTGGTATCAGAGTCTTGGTTTTTAGATATGAAAGATATCTTGTTACCATCATTTAATTTAGCTCAATTTGTTATTAACTTATTGTCATCTATTAAAATAAATGTATTATTGATCCAGGTGCTAGCCTAACAAACTGGTATCAAAGTCCTGTTTGTTGGTACATTTGTTTTGGTATTTCCTATTAGGTTAGGATGTCGACAAGAAAATTTGACGTCGAGAAGTTTTATCAAAAATTAACTTCACATTATGGCGAGCGAGAATCTGTGTCGTCCTCGTACAGAACAGAGTTCAAAAGGCATTGACCAGTGTAAATTGTTGAGAATTTTCTACAAGTGCATAGGCCAAAGAAATAATAGAGTGTTTTAGAAGTCAGGTTGTTATTCCCATGGAGAAAAAAAGGAATACCAAATACCGAACTTGTAATTTCACTATTGTTTAGATTTCATATTTTTGATAGGAGTTAATAAAATACAACAAGATATCAATACTACCTGAACAATGTAGGATGAAAATCAATTAGGAAAAGATAAGGCTTAAACGTTATCAATCGAATTCATTGTCAAATAAGCCTTGATATTTAAATTATTATTATCCCACGATCTAATCCACTATTGTATTTAAAAAATCTTCTTTCGAAGTAGAACACGTGTACTAATGAATTCTATGTGTCTACTTTCGTGATCATATATAAAAATTAATAACCTTTTCATTACAAAAATCATTCTAATCCGCATTCTAGACTTGGCACACACATCAATCAAATGATTGCATGAGAGCATGTTTATTTCTAAATCATGCATTCCTTATGCCAATATATCAAATAATCAGATTTCATATACAATCTTTTGATTTAGAATATGAATTATCAGAACTTGCAAATATTGGCCAGAAGTTCACAAGAAATTTAGAATTTGAAACATAGATAGGATAAACAACAATCAAATAACTACACGAAGTTCATCTCAAAATTCCACCTAAAGCCCTAACAACAAAATTAGCTAGGCATATTTGAACTAAAATCAACACATATGAAAGAAAACATGAATTGAAATATAAAAGAAACTCGGTTGGACCCCTTGTTGAGAAGAATTAGGTTGAAATATCTGAATAATAGCGTCCTTCGCAGGATTTCTAGCTAAAATCTCTATTGTCGGATGCTCCTTGGTGTTCTTTCTTGCTTCTAGCTCCGCACGCCTATTCAAAATGTGAAGGACACCCTTTTATAAAATCAAAGTAAGAAATCGAACAAAACGGCTGTTCAAATCAAAATGGCCTGGGCGTTCCATTTTAAAACATGGTCAAAAATATCGGTATGGGCATGGAAGAACAAATGACTTAGCTATTCCAATGAGTCAAACAGTCTTTTCAAAAGAAACAGGCATGCAGTTTTGTTTCGTACCTTTCCTCTGCAAGTTCTGGTCTCTTGAAATAGATGTTCATGCGAAACGGGCAAGTCATTTCATTTGGTCCAACCCAAACAGGTATTTCAAACGAAACACAAACAACCTGGGTCTTTCGTTCTCTTAGCTTTCATTATTCCTGTATTAGGGTGTTAGTTGCGTAAGGTGGTGTATAATTAAGCCATGTTGCACAAGGGCATCAATAATTGAGTGCCTTGCCCATTCTCAATTGGTAATTTCATGTTTTTATTGCGCGCCCGTTTACCTTTGAATTATTCTGTGGATTATTCTGGGTTTTACTTTTTTATTTGCAATTAAAAACTAAAGTTAGTGAAATTTCATAGCAGATAAAACTCATCAAAAGTTGTGTCAATTTAGGCTTATCATTAAGTTAAAGGCCATGAAAAATAATAAATAGAAGGAGATGGATGAGAAAACCTGCTCGGCTATCCAATTATCATTGACAAATGAAGTTTTGCCTGAAGTGATCACTGAAAAGGCAACAAAAGCATTCTAGGACAATTGGAGTCTCTCTACCTGAAAAAAGACTCTCACAAACAAGTTGTACAAAAAACTTTGCTTGAATGAAAGTACATCTTTGAGTTCTCATATTGATGAATTTGAATCTATTATTATGAATTTGTAAAATCAAGATGTCATTATCGACGATGAGAATAAAGCCTTGTTATTGTTATGTTCATTACCCCCTTCATATAAATATTTTAGAGAAATTATATTGTATGGAAAGTATATTATTTCTCTCAAAGATTTCAAATATGCTTTGGGGACAAAAGAGAAGATTGATCATGATATCACTAGTTAAGCTAGTAATAGTCAAGCATAGGGTCTATATGTAAGGCGGAGATCCAAAGAAAGATGAGCCAACAAAGGAACGCCAAAATCTAGATTAAAATCTAGAAATAAAGATGTTGTGTGTTGCCAGTGTAAAGAACTAGGGCACATTCGCCAAAAATTGCGATAATTTGCAAAAGAAGAGAAATGTTCCACAAGACGAGAATGAAGAATCTCATAAGGCTAGTGTTGCTAATGGAGGAAGTCGTGTTGACATACTTCTTGTAATAGAGAAGCATGCCAAATTCAACGGCGAAGAGATTATGGATATGTACGGGTTGTTCTTATCATATGCGTCTCGATCAGAATTGGTTTTTTATATATGAGTTTATTGACTGATGAGTTGTTTTGATGGGAAAAACTATTGGTATTGAAACGATTCAGATCTGGATACATGATGGGATTATCAAAACATTGACTGATGTTAGACATGTCCCTAATTAAAAGAAAAATCCTATCTCATTGGGCACCCTGGATGCCAATGGATGCAAGTATTTAGCTAATGGTGGAGTATTGAAAGTGAGCAAAGATGCACTAGTTGTCATGAAAGCTAGAAAAACATCTAGCTTGTACATGTTACAAGGCTCGACTGTTATAGGCTCTGCAGTAGTCTCATCATCATCTATGTCAAATGCTAACATTGCAAAATTATGGCATACGAAGCTCGAGCATATAAGTGAGAAGGGTTTGACCTTATTAAGTATAAGAAAAATGGATTTATGTGAACATTGTATGTTCAAAAAGAAAAAACAACTCAACTTTAGCATTGAAATTCATAGAATTAAAGGTTTTTTGGATTACATTCACTCTAATCTTTAGGAACCATCATAAGTTCCATCAAAAGGAGGATAATATTTACTGATCTTTATTGATGATTTTTCAAAAAGGGTTTGGGTCTATTTTTGAAGCACAAAAATGAAGTTTTTGATACTTTCAAGAAGTAGAGATTTTGATCGAGAAGCAAATTGGACGACAAATCAAATGACTCCAAATATATAGATAACAATTTGTTATTTTGTTGGGGAGATCTTAATAGATTTTACGAAGCTAAAGGAATTGCCTAACATGATATTGAAGTTAACACTCCACAACAAAATGGTGTAGGAGAGCGCACGAATAGAACTCTTTTAAAAAGAGCTCGATGTATGCTTTCCAATGCTGGACTGTCTAAATTTTTTTAGGCTAAAGCAGTCCCTACAGCTTTCTTTTTGTTGAATCGCTCATTGTTGACAACAATCAAGTTTAAAATTCCTAAACAGGTATGGACCGAAAAACCTACTAATTATTCAAATTTGAGAATATTTGGATGTCCTACGTATATCAATGTTAGTGAAGGAAAATTAGAGCCTAGAGCTAAAAAAGGTGTATTTTTCTTGGTTATGCTTTTGAGGATGAAATGATATAGATTGTGGTGTCTTGATCCTAAATCAGCTAAATTTGTTATTAGTAGAGATGTTACTTTTGATAAGTATGCTTTACTAACCTTGAGAAAGGAGTCTACAGTTTCTTCTAATAGAGATAAATCAGAGAATACATCAAAGCTTGTGGAGCTTAAACTTTCTAGTCCACTAATGATGCCTGAAAGTCCCACTGATCCTTGACCTTCTATAGAAGAAGAGCCTGATATTGTTGAAGAAACATTTTCTTGGAAGAAAAGAAGCATTGCTAGAGACAAACTAAGAAAAGAAATCAGACCATTACAACAATATACTGATTATGTCGCATACGCATTGTCTGTTGGACAAGAAACAGATTCTATTGATGATCCAGCTATATATTCTGAGGCAATGCCTTCAAAAGAGTCCTCAAAATGGATGATTTTTATGCACGAAGAAATTGAATCTCTTTACAAGAATGATACTCGGATACTTGCGAAACCGCTAGCAAATGAAAGGATTGTAGGCTGCAAATGGATCTCTAAAAAAAGTAAAGGAATTCCTAGAGTAGAAAAGGCAAGAACAAGGTATGGTTAGTAGCTAAGGGCTATAGTCAGGTAGCAGGTGTTGATTTTAATGATATTTTCTCACATGTTGTGAAGCACAGTTCTATCCGAGTCTTGTTTGCCCCAATTTCCATGCATGATTCGGAGTTAGAACAACTTGATGTTAAAATTGAATTTTTCATGATGAACTCGGAGAAGAAATCTATATGCAACAACCAGAGGGTTTTGTTGTGAAAGAGAAATAATATCACGTTTACCTGCTGAAAAAATCTTTGTATGGTCTGAAACAATCTCTAAGACATTGGTATAAAAGATTTGATTCCTTTATGATTGACAGTTTATATTCAAGGAGCAGCTACGATAGTTGTGTTTATTTTCGAATAACTCATAATAGCTCATTTATCTATTTGCTTTTTAATGTTGGTAACATGTTCAGGTAAAAACATATTTGATATTGATGAATTAAAGAAGCAAATGAATGAAGTATTTAAGATGAAGGATCTTGGTCTAACAAAGAAGATCTTTGGCATAGAAATCGAAAGAGATATACAATGTGGAAAGTTGTATTTAACTCATAAGAGTTATATTTTTTTTTTAAAAAAAAGTACTAGAGAGATTCGGTAAGAAAAATGATAAACCGGAATGTACTCCATTGGACATGCATTTTAGACTGTTGGTTGCTCTTTCATCGAAGTCTGGCGATGAAAAGAGGCGTGTGACCCATGTTCCCTACTTTAGTGCAGTTGGTAGCATTATATATGCTATGGTTTGTACGTACCCAAATATTTCACATGTTATTGAGGTCAACAAATACATATTTTGTCCAAGGAAAACACACTAAGGTGCCATGAAATGGATTTTGAGATACTTGCATGAGACTTCAGACGAACTCAAAACAATAGCAAGGTCAGTCCCCAAACGGTGTGCACTTTGGATGGAGAACATGTCATTCTTTGTGTAGTGCCACACTGGACGATCCTAGTTTGACAATCTTCCTAATGGCAGATTGCAATTCAAATTGGCATCTCTAAGCAAAAAATATCATTCACTTGTTCCTCATCCCAGCCTCTAATATCAGCCTTGATAAGATCATATACTGGTTGTTTAACAGTCCCAGTTGTCGAGCTTGAGATTGGCTTGAACGTTAATGGGCATGGGAGCCATCAATCTTGCCATAACCAAACTCGAGCTCCATTCCCTATATACCATGCTAAGCTAGCTAGTAAAATACTCCTTCCTTTCATGATAATAGACCATGTAAATGAGTGGCGCTACCCCAATTTGGCTTCAAAGAAGTTAGTATGTGCATAATACATAGCTTGAGCTACCTTGACAGTAATAAGGATTCATCGATTGCAAGCCTCCACCCTTGCTTTGCAAGCATTGGCATATTGAATATTTTTAGGTCACAAAATCTAAGACCCTTATCAAACTTTCTGTGACACAACTTGTGCCAAGCTACCCAATAGATGCGTTGCTTTTCAATAGAGGACCAGAAGAAATTTGAAACTAAGCTATTTAATTCACTGAGGAAACCATTCGACAATTTGAAATAGCTCATAACATAAGATGATATGACTTGTAGCACTAACTAATTAAATTAATACCAACTTGCCTACGGAGGAAAGCATTTTGGTTGAATAATTCTGAATACAAAGAGAAATTTGATTCGTGATGTATGGAAAAATTTTCTTCTTGGAATGGCCAATCTTCAAGGGCATGCCAAGATATGGATCATGTTTCTCTCTCTAGAATGCCTACTCTAGCTGCCAAGACTTTGTGCATATCCCTAGCTATATTCGAACTAAAAATAATAGAGGATTTTTGATAATTAATGATTTGGCTCGAGACTCAAGCGTACAATTGCAATACCTTTTGGACACTATTTGTTGCCTCCATCATTGCCTGGCCACATACTAATGTGTCACCTGCAAACAAAAAGTGGGAGATACTCGGAGCATGCTTAGCAATGACCATCCCCTTAGGCCACCATTTCTCTAATAGGAGCATGCTTGGCAATGACCATCCCCTTTAGGCCACCATTTCTCTCCTCATGATGAATAAAGCAACTCAAGATTTCTCTGCAAACGAGAAAACAAATATAGAATAATGGGTTACCCTTCGAAGACACTGTCAAGAGGTAATATGACCAAATTGATTCCCATCAAGCATGAAACAATATGTGATAGCAGATGCACAAATCATGATGGTCCTAATAAGAAATTCATGAACACCAATATATGCAACATACACACTAAGAACCCCCATTTTATATGGTCATATGCCTTGCTCATATTGAGCTTAAGAGCAAACACACCCTCTTTCCCTCTCTTTTTATTTTTTCAAGTAATTGTTTACCTTATATGCTACTAGTACATTATTCGTCATGATTCATCTGAGGACGAAAGCCAATTGATTAGAAGAAATCAAGTCAGTTAGGAAAGGTTTGATACGGTTGGGCAAGGTTTTAGAAGTGATTTTGTATACCACATAACAAAGAACTATTGGTCGAAACTCGGTAATCTTGGTAGGATTCTGACATTTTAGAATAAGTACTATACGAGTATAATTGAGCTCAGGAAGGAATTTATGGTGATTAAGAAATTCAAGAACACAAATGATAACATTATGACCTAAAATATAGGAGGCAACCGTCCGGACCTGGGGACTTCAACGGGGCCATTTGGGATAAGGCTTTTGACATTTCCTCTGAGCTGCTTGTTCATAGCCTCGGTCACTCACAAACTCACCGTATCAAGAACCTCCATATACTCGTTGTGTGTGGCCTCAAAAGACGAGAAAAGATCCATAAAATATTGAGTAATAATATCACGGATGCCTTCCTAATCGTCAAGCCGATCACTATGTTCATGGTATATATAAGCCTTTTATATCATTATACTGTTGACACTAAAAAGCTTTTGAATGAAAAAATTGTGTTCCAGTCAGTCACCCTCTTTTATCCACTCCAATCACTTATGGGTCTAAGGGCCAAAAAATTGTGGGGCATTGAGGAGACTCGATCTAAGGGCCTAAAAACTCGTGTCGGCCGCTTATTGAAAACTCTACCCACAATCAGAAAGGATTGCTTTGTGGGATCTCCTATCCCAACGTCGATCGGGATATCTACCTTAGATGCCTCGCTCTTCCTTAGGCTGAGAGCACGTCCCATCATAACCCAACCCATCCTCCCTGTGTAGTCGTCTGACAGGATATAGCGGATACGGAAAGTGCGCGACCAATTATACACACCTGAATAGCCTTGTTATGACACGTATGAAACTATAATAATTATAAATTTTAATTTGTACAAAGATATAGTTACTCAAGAGTATTCAAAACAACCTGATAGTTGTTTAGAATAGAAAGTAAGAGATCTTACATTTTCGTTTAAATCAAATGATAAAATTGTTCTTTTCCTTATAGTGTCATATTTAATTACAATAATTATCGATTACTTTAATTGCAAACTCTTAAATTATCTATCACTTGACTCCACATATTTTTTTTTTCCTAAACAAGAAATTATCAAGACATAAGTATACAAATATCGAATATTGAAACATATTATGTTAATTGTCAAATTTTTAAATATGCTAATTTTTTTAATTATTTTCTATATTGCGATTTTAGAAATTACTGTTGTACAAAAAAAGAGTAATCCATTCATTTATTTTCAATTTATGTTTTAAATCTATATTATTAATAAAGCATTTAAGGGATCTAATAACCACCTTGGTCTCTTTTGGGCTATTACTCTTATATTTATTTTTTTTAATTGTTAATCTTATAATTCTATCTTTAGTTTAAACTATTTTTTATAACAAATTTAATAAAATACATTCATTAAAAATCATTAAAAAATAAATAATAATGTATAAAATTAAATAAATATTTTAATTATTTATTCATAATTTAAATATATAATTATATTATATTTTAATTTTTTTATTTTGGACACATATCCAGTTTACTCCACCGACTAGTACTACTAATTATAATAATTAAATTAGCTCAACTGTGGTCGAGCACCACTATATCTCCCAAACCTAAAGCACAAAGGAAAAGGACAAACTGGATATTGAATCGGCAATGAAACCAATGTAATCATGTAGAAGGGTGGGAACTATATTCTTAATTTCCTCATTAATTAATGCAATAAGAGTATGTTAAATTCAATTTTTTGGATTAAATCAATTAGTTATATCACTCTAGCATAACATAAATAACTAATTCAACGCAAAGATCGTTATATTTTAAGAAAATGTATGCCCATTTGCAAAAATATATGATCACTTTTTTTAAATATAATTGTAGTCAATGTTTGTTAATCGTTAATTAATGGGCGAATTACACTGACTACCCCTGAGGTTTGGCTAATTTACGAAAAATTCCCTACTTTTTCAAAAATTACCAAAAACCCCCTAAAGTTTCAAAAATATTACAAACTTATTCAAATTTCCGAAAATACCCCTTCCCTTTTTTTGGGTGATTTACACTGACCACCCTGAGATTTGGTTAATTTACAAGAAACCCCCTATGGTTTCAAAAATTACCAAAACCCCCTCGAAGTTATACCAATATTACAACTAGCACCTATTTAGGTTGACTTATTAACAATATTCAATCTTTTTTTCCCCTATGTAATATTGTTATCATAAAATTTTCATGTAATAGATTTGAAAAAAAATTGTGATTATTTATTCAAATAAGTATTCTGAATTTAATGCATTAAAGGTATCTACCAACACATCAAGTATGTTATATTATCGCTAATACGGAGTAAATTTTAAGAGAAATGAGTTAGAGTCCTCAAGCTAAATAAAATTTTCAAGTGCATTATTTAATTTCAATTTTTTATTTCAATCAATGTTTATATTTCTCATTTCACATAATGGATATATACGATGCATATTTCAATTTTCCAAATCTATTAAATTAAAAGTTTATGATAACAATATTACAGAGGGAAAAAAAAAGAATTAATATTCTTGATAAGTCAACCTAAGTAGGTACTAGTTGTAATATTAGTATAACCTCAGGGGGTTTTTGGTAATTTTTGAAACCACAGGGGGTTTCTCGTAAATTAGCCTAATCTCAGGGTGGTCAATGTAAATCACCCAAAAAAGGGAAAGGGGTATTTTCGAAAATTCGAATAAGTTTATAATATTTTTGAAACCTTAGGGGGTTTTTGGTCAATTTTGAAAAAGTAGGGGGTTTTTTGTAAATCAGCCAGACCTCAGGGGTGGTCAGTGTAATTTTTCCTTAATTAATGATTGAATATTAGATTTAGTATGTTGTCTTTTGTATATATAAGAACAATGGAATTAGCGATATTTTTGGAAAACTATCTTAGTCAAAAAAAAAAATAATAATAATAAAAATAAAGGAACCAATATAATGTCAAGAAAATTCACGCTGATATTTTTGGAAACTTTTTCCGTAGCTTGATAAACAAATAAATATATAACTGAAGAAAGTCTTCAGTGTTTGAAAAATCCCTGGCGTTTCACTGAATATATATGGGGCATTTTTTATTTTTGAATGGCTAGCAAGACGGCAATTCTAGTTTAATTGTTAGAATTTAGTTTTTGTGCATTTTGTTGATGTTTTCTTTCTTTACCTCAAAGGATGAACCTCCATAAAAGTCATACCTTTATCTATAATATTATAAAAAGAAAGTCATTTTTGTGTCTAAAATAATAGTTTTTTTTCTTAATTTTACAAAAGTTGCCCTTCAACTCCATGTGAAATAAATAGAGTTATATAAAATTAAGGCTAATATTGGAAATTCCCATGAAATCAATTCAATTCGGATACCAAATTTTAATTTGCCAATTTTACCCTTTTAATTAGTAAATACATGCAACAAATAAGTAAATAGAGAGGTCAATATTGTGATATCGCAATCCAATTTGAAAATTCATTTTCTCAACCCACAAACCACTTTCTCGATTATTTTGAAGTTTGAAAGTTGAAACCTATTTTTAATAAAAAAAAATTCATTTAAATCAATAATAATTAATATTTTTAGCTCTCTCTCTCTCTATCTCACCCACACACACACAAATCTCTAATTACAATTATCCGACGTTTTTTTTTCCTTCTTTTTATGTTTGTTTCTTTATCATGTAATTTTATTTTATATAATTTTTTTATTTTTAACTTATTTTTATTTAATGAATTATGTCAAATGGTTCTTTACAAAGTATTCTTATAAAAGAAATTTAATAATATATTTATATTTTGATTCTAAAATAATTTAAGCACTAAATTATGGTATATATTTTTTATATTTTGCACACACATAGAGTCTGCGGTATTGCTAGTAAAATTAAAATAATTTACAATATCATTAATTATAGAGTTATTTTTATAGACCTCATACAATTATATTATTATGTGTATCTATCTATAAATAATCCAATTAATTCTCAAGACTTCTAGGCAAAGTTTTATAAATAACCCAATTAATTCTCAAGAATTCTAGGCAAATTCTCATAACTGAAGTCTCATTTCATATTAATATTGCGTGAGACTTACACATCAGATTTCAAGCATAAACACATTATTAATGGAATACATTTTATATTGTAACTAGTTTTTTAACCGGTACGTCGTTGCACAAGTTGATAATTAAAAATTAGAAAAAATTAGTATGTTTTATTTATGATAGAGCATAGATAATAAAATTTTTTGGGATAAAATCAGATATGGTCCCAAAATTTGTGGTCTTTTTAATATTGGTCTCTAATTTTACGGCCTTATCAAAATGAGGACACATTTTTAAATTTTTCATCCAATTTGGTCCTTTTTCAATGACATACGTTAAAAATTAACGGCAAGGCGTACATATATCGTTAGTCACCTATGAGGAGCATGTGTGCCTCGCCGTTAATTTTTAATGTCTTTCACTGAAAAGGACCAAATTGGGTGAGAATTTTAAAAATTTGTTCTTATTTTGATGAGCCGGAAAATTAGGGATCAAAATTAAAAAATGTCACAAATTTTGAAACCATAGCTGATTTTATCCCAAATTTTTTTTATATATACACAAATTACAAAAATAATTAATCAAAAAATATCGAATACAATTTAATTATTGAAATAAGAAAAATACAAGAATATTTCATATAAATATAAATTATTTAATATTGATAATCAAACATGTAAAATGTGAAATTTATGGAAACTAAGAAAAAAAATAAAACTTACCTTATCTACTTTGAATTTGTTAATGTGAATATTCAACATTTATTCATACTCATCAACTACTATTCAGTGTAATGAATTTGTAAAACTGCATTGAAAATGTTAAACAATAGACATATAGATGATTTCATTATATAGATTATTCTATTTAAGTAAAAAATTGAGTAATCCATCATAATTCTTCTATACAATATTTATCAATTTTCCTCTTGCAATTTTTTTAATTGAATGTTTCATGCCAAAAGAGAAATATTCTAAATGTTTAGATTAAAGATATCATCTGATTTGAGAAATCAATAGTTTAAGTGACATTTGAGTGGACATATAAAGTCGTTTAGTAGAAAATGTGGCAGGCCCACTAAATCATTCCCTTAGCCATGAGGTTTAAACAACATCTCTAGAAGATGGACTTTTAATCCAAGGGTCATTGGGTTTAGGGCAAGTGGAAGATTGTTAAAATAGTGTTTGACAAGCCAATGAGACTAGTGATGCTTTTAAATACTCTTCATAATAAATAGTCTTTTTGATTAATAATAGAATTAAAAGTTTATAATTTTGGCCATCTTCATCATAATGTGTAAGTTATACTCAAGTATAATATATACACATATAGTTAAAGCTCCTAGCTTACATAAGTCTATAGTTGAAACAAGTCTTTAAGGCATGATCTAAATTACTCCAAGCCGACTAGTCTAACATATACCAGGTGCATTAACATGACTCAAATTAAGACTTGCACTTATAACATATCTAAAATAGGAGGATGTCTTGTTTTATAGACATCGAGAAAATAAGTAGGTGCTCGTCAAAAAATGGTTCACTAAAAATCTAATCGAGAAATTCCTAAATGGGAGAGTTAGTTGCACATCAAATTAGGATTTTTTTTTCTCAGCTTATTGTGTGCATTAATTAGTCCTTAAACTTGAGCCTCCACGGTAATATTATATAGGGGCATCTATACATTGATATGGGTACCGACCCCATTGCAGGTCGTAAGGCCCCTATGTTGGGTATAGATCTCCTATAGATGAAGATTTGTGAGAGTCGATAAAGAATCCATTAATTGCCCTGTAGAGTAGGTGAATCTCCTATGTATTCTATTTTAATTAGTCCACGAAAATCTGTGGTCACGGTAGAAAACAACAATTGGGAAAGAAAGTTTCCTAAATCGATTATCGAATAGACTAAGTATAAATAAAACTCATAGCATTGAGGTTAATAGGATTTTCAATATATTCCATATCCTAAACCTAAATCGGGAGATTAGATAATGGGGGACTGTATTTGCACGGTAATCATAAGTGGACAGGTCCACGCATTAATCTTCACCTATTAACAAGGCATCGTGGGTTTGTTGCTGGACATTGACCAAGATGGACGGGTACTATTGAATTAAAAAGAGTTCTAATTCAAAAGTGTCTGCTTGAATGAGTTTAATTAATTGATTGATGAATTTATAATCTAAAATATCGCAACGAGTTACGAGCCCATTTCTAATTGATTGGTGAGACCTAAGGGTTCACACACAAATGAATAGATAAACTCCTAAACGTTTATGAAATGTTTAATTGAATTAAAGCAAAATATTGATTTAATTGATTGAGATGGAATATATATGTGATTGATTAAGTTAATTAATTAATGGATTTAATTGAATCAATGAATTGATTTAATTGAGTTAAATTAAAAGGTTAATTTAATTGGGCTCGAGGGCCCATTCCATTAATTAATTGAATATTGATTAATGAATAGAATTAGTTAAATTAATTGATAGGCTCAATTAAATCAAATAGTTAATTTAATTAGGCCTTAAGAATCAAGCCCATTAATTGATTTGATGGATAAAAATAAATTATTGAATTGATGAAGAAATCAATTGAATAGAGATTTAATTGATTTAGAGTTGATAAAAGAATATGACTCTTATCCTAATTAAAAGGAGAATTTAAGTGGGGGTCTATTTCAAAACAATTGGAAATAGGTAAACAGAATCATTTATATTATATACACACACACACACACATATAAAACCAATAATGTATCTACGAATATATATGTGGACGAAAAACTAGAGGGACGTGAGATGATGAAAATATATTTTTCAAACTTACTAGAAGTAGTACTTGGCCATGAGAGAAATAGTTTTTTTTTTTTTTCAATTTTTCTCTCTAATTCATGTACAGTAACTTAGGGTCATGATAGTGTTGATGCACACCACAAGTTGTGTGAGCGTGTGCATGAGTTTTCACTTTTAGGTGTGTGAGTGTTTCACGGTCGTCAATGATTACACATTCTTATGGTGTCTTTTGAAGATACGTTTATTCTCCCCTACTTGATTCATGAATATGTGCTTGCTTCTGGATCAATCGATGATTATAGGATTAAGACATGCTTAAAAATAGATCCTCCATTCTCAAATTATTCTTAAAAAGTTTAAGAATTATTTTAAAAGTTAGAATAGATATAATTTCATAGAAACCTATATGGTTTTCGATTTGATTTTAACATAAAGTCAAGAATTCGAGAAGATCCGTCCATGTGGTTTATCTTTAGAGGGATAATGCTTGAGCTCCTATTCGCGTGGATATGTTCGGGTTTATGAGTATCAAGTTCAAGGATGTGGTACAGATGATCGAAATCAAGTCAGAACTCAAAGGATGATTCATATTTGGAAACGACAATTCTCTACATCAAACAGAAAGCTCATATATATCATTTCATTTGAACTTTAATGAACATATTTGCAGTTAGCATAAGATCCGCATTGCAATAGCAACATGATGTGCTTTTACATAATAGTTATGTGTTACATTTTTATATTTCCAATGCATTAATTAGTATCTAGAGACTTATGTGAAACTAACAGTTGGTAAATGCATGTGCTTGCAAAATTATGGCATATACATAAGTCATCATCATCATCATCGTCATTATTATTATTATTATATACATACAAATAGATAAAAGTTGATTCATGCATGTGCTTGGAAAATCAGACCAAATTCATATGTAATGACTAATATAAAATCGGGCAAAAACCAAGGAACTAAAGCGTTTAAAATAATAATTAACATGATGACTTCACTCATTTATATATACATATATATATATATATGATATTATACACATATGCTACATGGGAAATTATGACTTATAAATTACAATGATGTGAGACATTTATGATTTACCATAATAATAAATATCTAATAAGGGAATTTATATGTAAAATTAGAAATTAAGTCAGATTTGAAAATCCAAATAATAAGATATGATTTGCTTAAAATGAAGAAAGCTACAAAAAGTATGCAATAAATTCAATCATTACAATTAACTATTTATAAAAGTAAAATCACTTGCCAAATTAAGATGTATGAGAGAAAAAACATCATACATCAAATTAATTTGGGGTCACCTTTATTTTTATAAGAGAGCTTATAAAATTTTTATATTTTATTCTTTAAACTTATAATTTTATCCTCAATTAATTTTCATAAATTTTATAAAACTAATGTATCCACCACAATGATATATAAACAACATACCTAAAATAGGCTCTTCACAGCCTTTTACTTTATATATATATATGTTAGATATAGATACTACGTAATGTATAGGAAAACTAAATAGGAGTTGATTAAGGAAAAGTACTCAAGGTAAAAGATAATTATAATTTGAGGGTATTGAATAACGAAGATGGCTTTTATATGAATATTAGGAGCCTTTATTTATGTATGTAGTTGAATTTGATTAGTCAAATTATGAAAATAATAATTTATGACATTAAATGTGAAAAGACTAAGCAATAATCAAGGGTATCATTATTAAAATTAATACACAACTTGTCACATTAAGAAAGTTACACACACACACACAAAAATATATTTTCTAAATCTAAAAATTTGAGTCAATTGATAAAGCGTTAATAATTACAAAAAAAAAATCAAATGGATATAATTATAAATAATGTCCAAGAAAGTAATTAAGTACAAGGAGTAATTTAAGGAAATAGAGATATACTATTGAAAGATTTTAAGGTAATTAAAGAGAGAAAATATAAAAATAGAAAACGTCTTATATAGTAAAATAATGGAAAGACAACTTGTGCAGCTCATTGTCCATACAAGAAAGAGATGGACACATAGTGAGTTTAATCATATATACATATATATATATATATATATATAATTGTACATGTTGGAATTTATTGCGCATAAACAAATAAATTACACAGATCTAGTCAGGTACCTAATATTCAGTGAAATTGTCGATTTACAAATTTCGAATCTAACTCTTCTACTAGCCGTCCATTGACCGAATTACGAACACCCTTTGCTCACTCTTGGTGGATTACTACTATAGTAATCAACACATTTAGCACAACTTAAACCATTGAAGAACTGAAGATGATACTCCAGTAAACAGACATACAGAAAATATATTTTCTGAAGAATAGATAGACTAGACAGAGTGTAAATAGAATGAATTTTGTATAATTGTATTGAATTCGAATGAATAACTCATACCGCAGTGGTAGAGTCATATTCCACTTATGAATTCAACTCCACTCAAATTAGGATAGTAGCAATCCATACTAATTGTGTTAATCACATCAATAGTATCAATCCACACTGATAATGCTAATCCATAAAAAATATGGATGCACTCAAATAATTGAGATTATTCCCAATTTGTTTCAATATATAGAGATAGATACTTCATAATGTATATGAATAATAGGAGTTGATTTAGGATATGTAGCATATACTCAAAATCTAAGAATTTGCACTAATTGATAAACAGTTAATAATTGATAAAGCATTAATAATTTGAGCTAATAGGTAACTAAAGAGTGAAAATCTAAATATAGAAAATGTTTATATGGCAAAATAATGGAAAGATCATTTGACCAGCTGATTGTCTATATAAGCAAAATATGGACACATAAAATGGACTTCATTTTAAATATATATATATATATATATATGAGATTAGAGTATGATAATGAGTTTAATCATATAAATATATGTATAACATTATATACACATAGATACTTCATAATGTATAGGAATAATAAGAGTTGATTTAAGAAATGTAGTTAAGGTAAGAAGCATATATATATATATATATATAATTTGCGCTAATTAACAAAGAATTAATCATAGAAAAACTAATCTATGGATATAATTATAAATTATGTTTAAAAAATAATTAAGTAATAAAGAGTAATTTTAAGGAGTTAAACATAAATATGCTTGAAATTAATGGAATTAGAAAATTTTAATTCTAGAAAGATTTTAATGTGAATTAACGATTGAAAATGTAAATATAAAAAACATTTTACATAGCAAAATAGTGGAAGGACAACTTGTCCGCCTCATTGTCCACATAAACAAGAGAGGGACATATAAGGTGGACTTTATTTATATATATATATATATATATATATATATATATATTAGATTTGGAAACTGAAATCTAAATCTCCCAAGTAAATCTCAATGTCTTAATTAGGTTTCTTATGAAAGGAAAATAATTTTACAAAATTAGATTGTGACTTTAAATTATGGGGATCGGAAGCACAAAAAATAATAATCCATCAATTCAAGAGTCCAAATAATTATATAAATACCCTCACACCATTTGAGTCAGCAACACTGTTCTCAAAGATGGGTTTCATTGACAAAAAATATATTTTCTTTTTGTTTCTCTTATCATTCAACTTTGCTGAAATTGAATGTACAAGAACTTTATCTTCCTCCCTTCTTCATGTAACTAGAGGTTATGATGTTCATGTGATCAATAATCTCCCCCAAGGAAACTCTAGATTATGGGTTCATTGTGCCTCCAACGACGATGAAATTATGAACAGTACCCTTCCTTTGCACGCTGATCACCATTGGCATTTTCGCATGAACACCCGCTTTAGTACAATGTACTTCTGTCATTTCTGGTGGGGATCAAAAGATAAAGCTTTCGAGGTTTTTAATGACAAAATTGCGCGTGATCATTGTAATCATTCCGGTTCTTCAAAATCAGATCACAATCTTTGTATATGGTCCGTGCAGGCAGATGGCTTCTACATTCATAACCAGATGCCGCCTGCTCACCTGCAAAAACAATATGGTTGGGCATAAATTTGTGGACTTGCAAAGTACTACATTTTAATAATTGTGTTTCATTATCATGTTTATGTTTTACTTTTTTCTTTCATGTGCAAGACGTATCTGTGATATTTCTGCTATTAATCATGTTTATCTTTTACTTTTGTTCATGTTCCAAACATCGATCTCAACAATTTAATTATTAATCAAAGGGAATTGATACTACTACTCCGGAAATTGTTATTGGAGCCCCATTTTTTTCTTCCATCAAGAAATTGATCAAAATGTCCATTTATTTTAAAAATATTAATATGCCCTTGTAATATTCATTTCAAAATTTACTGTATTCATAATTTTATAGCCATCCATCCCGTCCAAATTCACAAATATATATATATATTTATATATAATTTAAAATTCTAGTATCAACAAAATTCTAACTTTTTTTTCTTCAATTAAATCAACCAAAAGCCTACCTTTTCTTTAAATAAATAAACTCAAGTTCTCAATTAATCTATTATTATTTTTTCAATAAACAACACTGAAACCTTGAATATATGTATATGAAAAGAATTTAACGAAGTAACGAATAGTGATTATGACATATTTATTCAATTAAAAAAATCAAATAATGTTCAATAAATAAAGTGATGGGTATTTTGGTCGATTATGTAAAATAAAAATATAGTTTGAGCGATTATATCAATTTTAGGAGTGCCAATAACCTTACCCTTAATCAAATTGTTAAAAATTATTTATTAAGAGATGTCATTGCACTATTAATGTTTTCAACATCCAGTTAAAATGAATTCATTTGTGGCATGTATAAAAGAATTTGTGAGGGACAATATCTAGTTATTTTATTTTAAAGGAAAATGTGATGACACTTAAGTTGACAACGCATGGGTTTTTTTTCTTCTTTTTGTATATAAAGTGTGTGTCTTTCGCTTTTAGTTTGTTTTTTTCGGCTAATAGTTAGTTTTTAAAAATTTAACTTCTTTTCAGTTTTTCTTTCTAAACACTGCCGACTTGAATTTGTTTAAAATAAGGTATTTTTAATACTAAGTTAATATTAGGCACCCCAATACTTTAATAAAACGTGAGAGTACATGCAACATATACAATATGTTACAATTACCTTAAACATGTTATGTAAATTTGAATAACCTGCTACCTATTATTTACATGTGATTCAAAATTTTATTTTTATGTATGTGGTTTATCAAACCAACTTTATCCTATCCACTTATTTACACCTTTTATGTTTTATTTTTTATTTTTTTTAAGTTCTATTAATTGTATTTTACTTTTGATGTATACACAAAAATAATGTTTTTACATCTCAATTAATATATCACTGTTAATCACCAAAATTAAAATTTACATCACTTGTAATTTATTCTTGATTTTAGGGATGGAAAAATTAACTTGAAATTAAAGGTCGCAAATCTTTTTATGTAAAAAAAATAATAATAGACTCATAATCGAAATAAGCATTGTATGCAATCATCATATAGTGCATTATGCAAATATGTAACACCACTATTTTCTAATTTAAAGTAAGTCATTGACATTTGTCACATTATGTCAGTCATTATACAAAGTTTACTTTCATCAATCATATATGTTTCTAAATTGTTTTTTCAATTTTGCAATTTGTTAACATCTCTTGAAAATTTTAGTAGTTTAAAAATGGAATTATAATATTCTCTATAGTTACAATATTTCATATTTTGCTGGTAAGGATAGATTGTTTTTTTTCCATGGATTCCAAAAGAATTAATTTTGAAGTGGAATGAATTTTAATTTCTTTTAATTTCAGAGCTTGATCTCATTTTCAGTTATTTTATTCTAATGTAAACTATTTGTTTTTGTTGAAACTTTGACATGCTTTCCACAATTAATTAAATATAAACATAATTTATAATTTTTAAATAAAAAAAGTCAATGACACTTAATTTTGACGAAATATAGTGTTTTTTTTTTTAAGCTAATTATTTTATTGTAAAATTTAGTGACAAAAGCATAAACATATCTCTCGTTTCAAAAACTTAATTAAACAAGCAGTAGTATATATTTTATGATAAATTAATGAAAGGATTGCTATACTACTATTTTTTATAATTAAACTTAAATTATTTAGGAAAATAAAAATTCAAACAAAAAATATTTGTTGTTAGTCGATTAGTATTTGATCTACCTATTCGAGTGAGATCATGTTGTTGTTTGTTTTTCTTTTCTTTTTTTTTTTTTTGATACAATCAATTCAAAACACTTTATAGATGTCAACCGAAATGGCAAATAACATCATATTGAAGTGTGGTATTTTATATCTCTTCAACCATATTGTATATGTTCATGGAAAAAATAGAGGACTATATCATACTTTTTAGGTATATTTGAAAAATATTTTTTTAGCTAAAAGATTATTAATAATTTATTTAATTATCAATGTACTTATTTATCATTTAATTACATACACACACATCTATATCTATACTATTATATATTTGAAAGAGATCTTTTGACAAAAATGTGCAATTTTAACCAAATTCTTAATTTTTAAAATTTTAAATTAATTTTAATTATTTATGATGAATTATTTGATTGGTTTGCATTCATTGTAGATTTCTTTGTTCTCTCTTCTAATCATTCAAGTCCTTGTTCTCTCTCCTAACCATTCAAGTACACAAACTATTTATATTTAATAATTTTTTAGTCCTCTCTCTCTCTCTCTCTCTCTCTCTCTCTCACACACACACACAAAAGAATGGGGGTGCATATCATTTAATTGTATCAATACCTCATGTAGTACAAATCAGACAATTTCATCATTAAGATAAAAGTAAAGGCTCACACAAGCATCGGTGGGAAATCAAACCCACAACCTTACAGTTTGGAGACCTTAGTTTTGCCACTTGAGCTAAGCATTATCAACCACACACAAATAAAAATATAAAAATAGAATAACTTCAAATTAATAATATCTATACTATTATATACTAGCATAGAACCCGTGTTATGTCCGGTATTAGTTTAAAAGTTTAATAATATCATTAAAAACTTATTAATATACATTAAATTTGATTACTCACAAATATAAAATTAAATTATATTATGACTAGTACAAACAATGAAAAAATGACTATGTATTCTACTTACTTTGTATATTACTATTATTTAAACTAATGTATCTTATTCCCATTATTATTAATATAGTGTTTCATAAAAAAAAATAAAGTTGTAAAACAAATAAAGAAAAATAAAATAGGAGGAAAAAAACAACATTAAGATGCAACATAAAAAATTAATATCGTGTCTGTATTCAAATTTAGACTTTCCTTAAGAAAAATATTTCGAAACATGATAAAAAAACAAAAATAAGAGAAATCCAATTACCTAATACGATTATTTGGTAAACAAATTATCAATATCAACAATTAAGAATAATCCATCAAATTTAACAATTTTATAAACATTGCATGAATAATAAACATGAGAGCTTGTAGTTGTAACAATCAGCAATGTCCATGTAAAAAAACTATATATAATGAACAACAAAGTAAAATAATAAAATCCAAAAAGGAATTAATAAAAAATTAATAAATTCTTATGAAAAATAATAGATAAAATAAATATTTGACAATATAATAACCAGGAAACTTTGAAGACAAAGATACCACAATGCACAAATAGAAGATAGCTAATAAAATTTTCAAGTAGTATTAAACTAAATTAAAAAAATGACAGACATAAAAAGGTGAAAAAATATATATTGTAATGATATTGTGTCCACATTTTAATTTTTTACATATTTTCAAATTACAATATTGCATATTGTATTTAAACTATTTTTCAAGTATGAGTTATATAAGTTTTAGTTGAAAGTTTTACTAATTTTTTAGGAGAAATTTACTGCAAATGACACTATCAAATTGACTTTTCTGATATTTCTTAAATTGAATTTAATTTTATGGCATTACATAAAAATTTTCCTTATCTATTTATGTTATTATTTGAAGTTATTCTTTTTTTTTACATCTTTGTTTGTGTGTGTGTGTTTGTGTGTGTGTGTCTGTGTGTGTGTGAGAGAGAGAGAGAGAGAGAGTTTCTATAGGATTAGAAAATCATTAAATATGAATAGTTGGTGGACTTGAATAATTAGGAGATAATAAAAAAATTTACAATTAATACAAATCAATCAAATAATTTATACATAATTGGTGGATTTGAACGATTAGGAAAGAGGATAAAGAAATTTACAATTAATGCACATTAAATCAAATAATTCATCCTAAACAATTAAATTAATTCAAATTCTAAGAATTCAGAATTTGATCAAAACTGCACATTTTGGTCAAAAGACCTCTTTCAATTGACATAAATTCTCAGTTCTTAGAATTTTAAATTAATTTTACTTATTTAGAATGAATTATTTGATTGATTTGCATTAATTATAAATTTCTTTATTCTCTTTCCTAATAAGTCAAATTCACCAACTATCCATAAATTATTTGATTGGTTTGAATTAATTGTTAATTTCTTTATTATCTCCTAGTCATTTAAGTCCACCAACCATTTATATTTAATAACTAGTATGTAACCCGTGCTATGCACGGAATGAATAATATCAATAAAGAATTTAAATTAAATACCATATTTATAATTCATATTACAATGAATTCTATGCGAAATATATTTTTAAAATTATGTGAATACAAAAGCAATTTTTTTTATCAAACTCCATAAACACTCTCGATATGAAAATGAAAAATGGGGCTTTGTTTTACTAAAATAACAAAAATCCTCTTAACTACTTTAATAAAAATTTAGGAAATATAAATAATTACAAGTTCATTATCAAATAAATATAACGAGCAAAATTTTGATACATAACAAAGACTAAAATTAATATAAATCTTTCGAATTGATTGATGGGGACGCCATTATCTTCTTGACATGAATCTGCAAACATGCACACACACAAAAAAAAAAACTATAATTATCTAATAACAAATATCGAATAGTTTGTCAAATAATTCATTAAAAACTTTGAACATACTGAGGTTTAAAACAAATGATACATATAATGGGAAAATTTATAACCAATAATTCTTTTTTGAAAAAAGTAAATTTAAACAATTTAAATGAAAGTTGTGATGAAAACTATAGTCGGTTGAATGAAATGAGTGAGTTGGACAAAATTTTGACTTGCGAACAAAGGAACTAAGTTCGAATAATATAATTTGATGAGATGATGATAATTTTTGAGAATTAAACATATTAATAAAGGTTTCATTAAAATAAAATAACAAATAAAGATCATTCAATCAATACAGTATAAAACAAAATAATAAATAATTTAAGGCAAAAATACAATTTTAGGACAGTAACTTACATGGTTTGAGCTTTTTAGGACATTAATTTTACTCGTTTCAATTTTAGGACAGTAATTTGATAATTTTTGACACATTTAGGACAAATTGCATCGTAATTCGCAATTTTGCCGGAAATTGACGATCGGCGGTTGAAAAATTGGGAAAGTTGGACACATAATATATGACGTGTCGCTTATTTGGCATTTTTGCTTGAGTTGGCAATCCAAATAGGATGAAATTACTTATTTGGCATTATTGTGTATAAATAAAATACAAATATATATATATATATATAAATACATATATATACACACACACACACAATACATATGTACATATTACATATATAAATCTAATATATATACACACAAATTGCCGCCGCCGCCACCGGCGGCCAAACCCGCCGAGAGAGAGGCAAAGAGAGAAAAAACCAGAGAGAGAAAGAGAGAGAGAGAGAGGGCTGGGGTTGGGGCAGGCTGGGGAGGGGGCGACGGCGGGGCTGGGGCTGGGGAGGGTTGGGGAGGGGGCGGCGGGGCTAGGGAGGGCTGGACTGGGGTTGCGGATGGCTGGGAAGGGGGCGGCGGGGCTGGGGAGGGGGCGGCGGCGGGGCTGGGGAGAGGCCGGCGGGGCTGTGGAGGGCTGGACTGGGGTTGGGGAGGGCTGGGAAGGGGGCGGCGGGGCTGGGGAGGGCTGGGGAGAGGGCGGCGGGGCTGTGGAGGGCTGGACTGGGGTTGGGGAGGGCTGGGAAGGGGGCGGCGGGGCTGCGGAGGGGGCGGCGGGGCTGTGGAGGGCTGGGCTGGGGTTGGGGAGGGCTGGGAAGGGGGCAGCGGGGCTGGGCTGGGGCTGGGGGCTGCGGAGGGCTAGGCGGGGCTGGGGCGGCAGCGGGCTGAACAGGTGGAGGAAGGGGAAGGGGAAGGGGAAGGGGTGGGGTTGGGGGGCGGGTGGTGGGGGTGGGGGGAGGGGTTGAATTTAATTTTTTTTTTACATTAAAAAATAACTAAATAAATAAATAAATTTATAATACTAAATTAAATTTTGAAAAAAAATATAAACATTGCCACCTAAGCTTTGTTTTTAAAATTTATTTTACATTAAATCAAAATATTTCCACCTCATCTTGCCAACAATGCATTAAAATGACACGTGTATTTTCCGGCAATTTGTCCTAAATGTGTCAAAAATTGTCAAATTATTGTCCTAAAATTGAAACGAATAAAATTAATGTCCTAAAAAGCTCAAACCGTGTAAGTTATTGTCCTAAAATTGTATTTTTGCCATAATTTAAAGATAAATTGAATTACACACATGTGTACGTGCTAAAAATAACAATTAAACCTATCATTGAAGTTTTCTTTACACCTATTATTGAAGGAGTGGATTGACTCACTTTAATACAATTAAATCCATTATCGAAGTTTTCATTAAATTAAAAACAACAAAAGATCGTCGAATTAGTGCAATATAAAAACTCAATAATAACATTTTAAATGAAAGTTATAATGAAGACTATTGCCGATTGAATGAGATGAATGAGTTGGACAAAATTTAACTTGCGAACAAAGGAACTAAGTTTGAATAATATAATTTCATGAGATGATGATAATTTTTTAGAATTAAACATATTAATAAATGTTTCATTAAAATAAAATAACAACAAAAGATCATTCAATCAATTCAATATAAAATAATAATAATTAATTTAAAGATAAATTGAATTACACACATGTGTATGTACTAAAATAACAATTAAACCTATTATTGAAGTTTTCGTTAAACCTATTATTGAAGGAGTGAATTGACTCAATTTTGATACAATTAAATCCATTATCGAAGTTTTTCATTGAATTAAAAACAACAAAAGATTGTTGAATTAGTGCAGTATCAAACTCAACAATAAACAATTTAAATGAAAGTTCTAATGCACATCACCGCCTGTTGTGACTTTTTGCGCAAGTGCACGCAGTCGTACAAGTAATAAATAGTGAGTAGAGTGTCGAATCCACAGGGATTGTGATTTGGCCCGTGAAATTGACTTGTGTTGCTTATCTAAATTGAACAAATTGAATAGTGGTTGTGATTTTCTTAAATAAATCCTAATTTTCTTAATAAAACGACTCACGAATAACAATAGTACCAAATAATCAAAGCGATAAAAGCAAGTGTAAGGTGGTTTCATTCACGTAATTTGCTATTCTAATCCAATCCCTAAGTAGAGTGGTTTCGTGGTTGTGTGAAGCCTAGGAACGAATATATCCACAATCTCTCTCGAGCATTGCGGAATTAACTCATTCAATTCCTCTAAGCCTAAGACTAACCAATTCTCATTCAATTAATCCCAACTTTCGAAGTATTTGTATGAATTTTCAAATACTGCCTTAAGGCTCAATAAAAGTTAAATTCACTCTCGTGCAACTTTAACCCCATTGATCTTGTCTAATTAGAGCTAATATCGTGAATCGTCTCTCGACCTCATCACGATTCCCAAATTCGATAATTAGGGGTGATCAAACCCTAACCTCGTATTAAACCATTACACAAGAATCGCACAACAAGAAAAATATATGAAAACCAATTCAAACTCGTAGGATTTTCATAGAATAGCAAATAAACAATGAATTACACCATCCTTACACTTAATTGAAATTAGTTCATAATGAAATTGAACATAATAACAAAATATAAAAGAGAACTCATAAAAAGAGAAAAAGGGAACTTAATTGCTGGAATTTTCAGGTGTAGAACTCCCTCGTACGGTTATTCTTCCCTTCGTTCTTGTTGTCTCCTTCTTCCGTTCTCCACAAAATCCCCCAAAGATAAAAAAAATAAGAAAAACAAAGTTCTAAACTCTAAAACCTAAGGAAAAAACGTGAATAGTAGCCGCCTCCCTCTTTCTGGACTTAAAAAGGGTGGAAAAACCCTAGAGACACCTTCCAAAATTAGAGTCCTAATCGCACTAGGAAAACTGAAAATTTTCTGCCGCGGGTTTTGGGTACGTACCCGAAATATTTTGGGTACGTACCCAAATTTCCAGATTCATTCAACACTTCACTGACTGAATTTGGGTACTTACCCGAAATTCCTGGGTACGTACCCAAATTTACAGATTCATTTCTTCTCAAAATCTCTCAAAATCTCTGAAATTGGGTTGGTATCCAAAATATCTTGCATAGGTACCCAACTCTTGATTCCACTTTTTCGTCTCCTTGATGGTATTTTTGCCATTTTACCTACAAAACACGATTTATCTCGAATTTAGGCATAAAGAAGTTCAAATGAACAAAAATACATGATAAGTCCATCAAAATAACCATAAAAATCAAGTAGAATTACGGACTTATCATCGCCGATTGAATGAAATGAGTGAATTGAACAAAATTTTGACCTGCGAACAAAGAAACTAAGTTTGAATAATATAATTTAATGATATGGTGATAATTTTTGAGAATTAAACATATTAATAAAGGTTTCATTAAAACAAAATAATAACAAAAGATCATTCAATCAACACAATATAAAACAAAACAACAATTAATTTAAAGATAAATTAAATTACACACGTGTGTATGTACTAAAATAACAACTAAACCTATTATTGAAGTTTTCGTTAGACTTATTATTGAAGGAGTGAATTGACTCAATTTGATACAATTAAATCCACTGTCGAAGTTTCATTGAATTAAAAACTAACAATTTATCCTTCTTGTTAATGAAATATGAATTGTACAATAGTTGATTAATGAACCTTTTGAAAGGAGAAAAAAAATGAATTGGACAAGGGCAACAAAAATGCCATTCAATTCTTACATTTGATCGAGAACTTCTTAATCAATATACTAATTTAATGTAAAACTTATTAAATAAGAAATTAATTAATTTGTATTGAAAAGTAACCATTATTTTAATGAATTGAATTGAATTGAGGCAACAAAAATTTTAATCACTTCTTACACCATGTACGAAGAACTTTAATAAAATAGCATGAAGTCAAGAAGGATTCAAATTATCACTTTCTCTCTAATCAAAAAGAATGAAAAGGTGAGCAAGAGCAAAAGAAACGTAAAAATACAAACAAATATATCCAAATAAATAGGAATACAACAAAAAACACAAATCAAGACAAAAAAAATGAAAAATTTAAAAACTTATCATAATCTAGACTCTTACTCTCTCTATACATCTAAGATCCGATTATCCATGAAATTCTATTATATTTTCCCTCTCTCTTTAATCAAGAAGAATGAAAAGTTGAACAAAAGAAACGTAATCTAAGATTTCATTATTCATTAAACTCTATTAAACTATTCCTCTCTCTCTCTAATCATAAAAAATGAAAATGTGAACAAAAGAAACATGAAAACAAACAAACAAACAAACAAATGTACTCAAAAAAATAGAAAAACAGTAATGAAAAAACAAACCAGAAAAAGAAAAATAAGAAACATAAAAATCATTGTACAGAAAAAAAAATATATAAGAAAAGTAAAACCATTATATAGGGAAAATATAAGAAACATAAAAATAGCTTAGAAAGTTACCTCAAAAGATACCAATTGGAAAAAATAGAAAATACAAAAATGGCTTGAAGTTACTGAATTGATTTGTTTTTCTTTTGAAGATGTGCCTATTAGTCTTTTAGTCCAAAAGGTAACAAAAAAATAAAAAAAGAAATTATCAAATTTTTTTTTGCTTGTGTGACTTTTAAATGCCATGATTGTATTGAAAATGATATTTTTTGATTTTTTAGAAAAAATCAAAATTCTAAAAAATCAGAATTTAGTCAAAATTAAAGGAATTTGAGTCAAAACACTTTTCTCAAATATATAATAGTATTAATGCCATGATTGCATTGACTATTATATTTTTTTGTTTTTAGAAAAAATCAAAATTCTAAAAAATCAGAACTTAATCAAAATTAGAGGAATTTGAGTCAAACACCTTTCTCAAATATATAATAGTATTAATGTTTAATCCTCTCTCTCTCTCTCTCTCTCTCTCTCTCTCTCTCTCTCTCTCTCTCTCTCTCTCTCTCTCTCTCTCTCTCTCTCTCTCTCTCTCTCTCTCTCTCTCTCTGAGGCACCCTCAAAATCAACCACATGACAAATCAAAATTGACATGTATAAAGTTCCAAATGCAATTCACAAAACCCAATATATATATATATATATGTATTAATCTACAAAATATTTCACTAAATAATCTTTTGACATCTATACCCCTTTAATAACTTGAATGATGTATCTTAATAATCCAATCTCAAAACTTCAGTTTGCGATCACAATCCCTACTTTGAGTTCAATTTCACTGTATACTATCAAATCCCTTGTCTACGAGGCCTGCTTTGGACCTTGTATGTTGCTTTGCTTACCTACGGTGGGAGATTTTGAAGCATAAGCAAAAGGCGTAGTGAGTAAGCAACATGCTCAAGTGCAATTGCTTTCAAAATTATTAAAGTCAACAAAGTACATATGTGGTGAATATATGTGAATGGTAGTAGAACATAATAAATGATACAATATCAATTCATTAATAATCAATGATAGCCGCCTCCTTATGGCTCGCCATCATAAGTTGCTATTTTATCCACCAATGCAAGCGCAAGAAGGGACTCAAAAACCAAGGGCATGTGACCAACCAATACAGCAAGCCCCATGCTATCCGCAAGGATCACAACTTACATGCTGCAATGGGCCCAAATAATTATCACTACAACAAAAAATTATGATACACATGATTATCACTACACCAAAAACCCCTTTTTCCAACACAAAAATGTGCCCTAAGATACACTTTTTTGAGGCATTTATACTTTTTGGAAAAGATAAAATATATATCGCATAGTTGCATATCTCAATAAATCATGAGATACTTATTAATTGTCCCTAAAACGTTTATTTGTTAGGAAGTGTCCCAATAATATATTTTTGAGGCACATTAATAATATTTACTTTTCTGCCGAAATTCTATTATTTTTTGTTAAAATAAAGTTATAATTGCCAAACCGAGGAATCGAACCTAGGACTTCCGCTATTTCCTCACTTGCACACGTCCAAATTTAATCCATATTTTGCGATCGCTGGAAGTTGATTGGTTGGCAAACAAATCTCTTTCCGTTGGACTAAAATCAATTTGTTGTCATGTTTTTGCTTTTTCTAGAGTTAACATATATGTTTGAAATTACCACTTTAATAATTTTTAAAATATCATTACATTATTATTTACCTCTTAGTTGTATTAAATTTAAAGTTAAATTATCAAACCATTTATTTTAATTTAGTATAATTTATAACGTATCGCAACCTTCTTTTTTGATTAGAAGTAGTAGTAGTAGTAGTAGTAATAATAAGGTTTATATAAACATTTTCCCAATTGTGTGTGTATATATGTACACACAAGTATATACACAAATATTATATATGTAGCATACAAGAATTAAAATAATAATAAGGTTATATAAATATTTCTCCAATTATATATATCTATATACACAAACATTATATATAGTATACACAAACATTATATAATATTTTTAAATTTTTTAAAAATTTTTGGCGAAATTTTCCATCAAATTTCCATCGAACTTTGAAAAATTAAGATTTTTTTTAATTTTCAGCAGAACTTTCTGCCAAAATTTCAGCGAAAATTAAAATTTAATATTTTTAATTTTTTTTAAATTTTCACTGAAAAATTCCATCTAAATTCTACCGAAAATTGAAAATTTAATATTTTTTATTTTTTTTTATTTTTGGCCCAATTTTCGGCCAAACTAATATTATATATATGGCAAACTAATATGATATATACGCACTTCTAAGTGCCTCAATAAACTTAATTATTAGGATTAATTGATAAGTATCCCAAAATAATATTTTTATGACACTTCTGAAAATGTATCCCAAAAAATAATTACATATATGGCACTTCTAAGTGCCTCAATAAACTTAGTTAATAGTATTAATTGATAAGTGTCTCAAAATAATATTTTATGATATTTATAAAAATGTACCCAAAAAATAAATACATATGTGGCACTTTTAAGTGCCTTAATAAACTTAGTAATTATAATTAATTAATATGTGTCCCAAAATAATATTTTTATGACACTTATATCCCAAAAAAAGCATCATATAATGTATATTTTGTTGTGGTGTATATTTAATGTCACACATTAGCATAAGCGAGATGAGGGACTACGCCAAGCTAATATAAATAGCAATCAACAATTATAGGGCGAGATAATGTACCACACCCAAACAAGAGGATGTTCAAGAATGACTGGCTGACGTGTACATATATATATATATATATATATATAAATATAAAGGAGGAGTTTAATCTCTCCACCGTCCCATACTAATAGAAAGATCTCACATACTTGAGATTTTATAATGAGTTTGAAACAACTTCTCATTGCCATTATTATATATATATATATATATATATATATATATGTAATACTATATGATGCACGTCTTCCATCCATTTTCAAATTAATATATGTGATACTCAACCGAAAAGCTAGCCATCATCTAACAAGTTAGTTGGAAGCATGACGGCCCTTTTTTGATATAATTATTATAGTGCCTATATATCCAATCAAATAGAGTTTAGGAAACTTTATCAATTAATATGAACCCAAGGCATAAGCTATAATAGTTCTTGTCATGGCTATTCACTCAACTAATTTATTAACGAATATGTATTGGCACATAGACAATATGTTTACTACATACAGTAGTTTCTAAAAGGTGATTAGATGAACTACTTACTAATTTACTATCTTCTGGTGACATAGCATTATGAAGGTGCTTCATTAGGTGATTATTTTAGTCAAAGTAATTAGCTATCCAGGATAATTATTTAAATAAATAATCGAGTGGAGGGCAAATTTTAACTTAAAAATAAAGCTAACGAAAATAACTAAGTAAGAACAATTATCCTATTTGAGTAAAATAAACGGAAAACAATTTGTACATCAATTCAGTCGGAAAAAGAAATTAATTGAACATATATCATGTAATTTGGTCTTCAAAACAAGTTAAAGAAGCATGAAAAGATTTTACCCCTCTTGCTCTCGAAGAAAAATTTCTAAAGAACTGATCAAATAGGTTGATGAATATATATATATATATATATATATATATAGAGAGAGAGAGAGAGAGAACACATAATTAAGATTTCAATCCATATGGTGGCATGTTGAAATGACAAATTGGTGGACTTTGGTAAGGTGGAGGTGTAGTGCTCCCTTCAAATCCGATCATTCTCTCTTTATTTCATTTATTTATTTGTGTTTCTCAATCTTAAATCTTCTAGAGTCATATTACAGTCTCTAAACCTTCTATTTTATAACTTGATCCAAAACTTGATAAAATTTCTAATTCAACCTTCAAAAGTTTTAATTAACATTTAAATAATATATATATATATATGATGATATTACATTTTTCTTAATTTTATTTTTTGGGTAATTTGAGACACAAAAGCCAATACGGCCCTAAAGTCGAGACTAAGGAGAGGAGTTTTCTTTAAAGTTAAATACGGTCCCAAGACCAAGTCCATGGAGATGACCATCCGAAAATCGAAGCCCAGGAAAGAGACGGTCTAAAGCCCAAATCCAGGAAGGAAACATCTCTGGGCTCAAGTCCAGGATGGAAGGTGACCCTGAGGCCCAAGTACAGGAGGGGATGTTTCAATCCCAAACCCATCTAATCACCTTGGATAACGATTAGTAACTCAAAACTCGAGTCAAAAGGCATGTGGTGGATAAGGGAGCTCAGATTCAACCACCACATATATGAGAATATCAACCAACACCTTCAAACACCCTGATTTTCAGGAGAGGTGGGTGGCTCTATATAAGGACCAAGGGATACAAAGGGAGGGGAGGAAATTTTCAACATTCAACTACGTCGTCTTCTTTTTTCTAAAGCATCATAAAGCACTCTACATCAATCTTAATCACTCTCACTTATAATCTTGGCGATTTTAGTCTCATTTATGTTTTATTCCATTACTTTTTTGCATCTTGAATCATTTCTTGGATGAAATACTGACTTAATTCATGGAGTGCTAGCCTCCTTTTTGCAGTTTTTCCTTCTGGAAATCCAAGATCCTTACTCAAAGTGCTCAAGCTCTTTTCCTCGCATTATAAATTCTTGGTGTTCGAAAAAACCGCAAGCATCAATATTAAAAAGAATAACTTCATATTAATCTCTCAATTTAGAAATCAACATGTCTAAAGAAACTCCTAAGCCTCCTAGCTCAAAATAATTTTAGGGAACAAATACTTTGGACAATAGATACTCGAAAAAACAATTATATATATATATAATTTATTTTCCTAAAATTAAAATTAATCAATAAAGCACAAATTAAACAACATAATAATAAACTTTCACAACTGACAAATTGGTTCTGCTCAACTAATATGGGGAAAAAAAAAGATAAGACAAATGAATAGATACTATTAGAGAAAACTAATAGTGGGGCGTCGTACTCTCTCTCTCTCTCTCTCTCTCTCTCTCTCTCTCTCTCTCTCATACACACACACAAAGATCTAAAACAAATAGTAATAACTTCAAATAATAACATATATAGATAAGGAAATTGTTTATGCAATGCCATAAAATTAAATTTAATTTAAAAAATATTAAAAAAGTCAATGCAATAATATCATTTGTTGTAAATTTCTCCTCAAAAATTAGTAAACACTTTTAACTAAAACTTATGTAACTCAAACTTGAAAAATATTTTAAATATTATATGTCATATCGTAATTTTAAAACATGTAAAAAGTTAAAGTGTGCACACAATATCATTTATTATATATTGTATTTCATCTTTCTATATCTATCATTTTCTTTTATATAGAGTTCACGCTATATGAAAATTTTATTATCTAACTTCTCTTTGTATATTGTCGTATCTTTGTCTTCAAATTTTCTTGGGTATTAGACTGGCAACATATCTAATTTATCTATTATTCTTTTTTGTAAGAATTTATTAATTGTTCTTTATTAATTCCTTTTCGATTTTATTATTTTCCTTTGTGGTTCATTAGATATAATTTTTTTACATATATATTACATGTTTTATAACCACAAGCCAATATGTTTATTAATCTTGCAGTATTTATAAAATTGTTAAATTTGATGGATTACTCTTAATTGTTAACTTTGATAATTTTTTTCATCATATTTTGAAATATTTTCCTTAGGGAAAATATAAATTTTAATACAGACACAATACTAATTTCTTATTTTGTGTCTTAATGTTGTTGTTTTTTCCTCCTACTTTTATGTTTCTTTATTTGTTCTCCGATTTTTCTTTTATGAATCACTATATTAATAATAATAGGAATAAAATACATTAATTTAAATAATAGTAAGATACAAACTAAGTAGATTAAATATATTGCTTTCTCCGTCTTTATTTTGAATGGTGTGCCTATTAAGAGATATTGAAAGTTTCATAATTAAGTTCAAAAAAAGTTTTTCTTTATTATACCTTTATTAAGTTGGAATGTATAGTTTACGCTCAAAATTAACCTAAAATTTGATAATAAATATATCTTAAAAAAAAGAGGTTATCATGGTAATATTAGTATATAGTCATTTTTTATTGTATTGGTCAAAATATAATTTCATTTTATACTTATGATCTGTTTACTTTTTTATATTATCTTTATGGATTTAATGTATATTAATAAGTTTATGACAATATTATACTTTTAAACTAATATAGGGTGTAGCATGAGTTCTATGCTAGTGTGTTTTATCAAGGTTCTTTTATTCATAAAAAAACGTAATAATATTTATATTGGTGATATTACAGTGTAGGAGTTCAAAATACATAAAAACAAAACAAAACAAAAAAAACAATCTAAACTACGGAATCAAAATAATTCTAACTTTTTTATTTCAATCAACTCAACCAAAGGCCTAACTTGTTTTAACATAAATAAACTCAAATTTAATTTATTTTTTGTAATTATTTTTCACTAAGCATACCTAAATCTTAAATATAGATATAAAATCAAAGTTAACTAAGTGAAGGGGCATTTTGATCAACAATTGAAATTAAAAATATAGTTGTAGCTCCTATATCAATTTTAAGAATGCCAATAACATTAGCTATTGAATTTATGTTAAAAAACAGTATTAAAATTAAAACACTTATTAATACACAATTGAGATTATTAACAAATCAGGGAAGATAAGGACATGATCTTTAAAATAGTTTATGAAAATATAATTTAATTTCAACATTGCCAACAAGTTGCTTTTCACAAAAAAATTAAAAATCGGTGGATAAGTACACGTTATAGCTTGTGATGATCCTACCTAACACTAGGCAGTACTAGCATACTTTAGACTGCCAATAAAATTGATAATTCTTCCATATTTTTATCAGCCTCATTTGATATTGTTATTTTCTCATAGCTTTAATTTTGTGAAGTTCCATCACCATACTTTCAAAATTCCATCACCACACTTTTCCATGTCATTGTCTGCTAATCCTTCTTAAAAGTATCTCACAAGAAAACTGTTGCATTAATATAATTATATTTCAACTTAATAGTTGTTGGTCATTAAAATTTGTAAATTATCGTATATATTTTAAAGGGATAATTACTCTCACTACCCCTGAATTTAAGCCAATTACAAATAACACTCCCTTATATCGGTAATTATCAATATCCCCCTAAATTTTGTGGACTTATTGGTAAAATAGATGGAAGTAATATAATATTCATTTTGCCCGTTGAATATTTGAAATATTTTTTATTTAAAAAAATTAAAAAATAGGAATATGACTAAAATGACCAAAATACCCCTCCTTAATATTTTTGGGGAAAAATTACCCCACCCCCACCACTAACCAACCACCGCCACCCTTCACTCCACCGCCGCCGCCTCACTCGGACCGCCTCCCTCCACCACCGCCTCACTCTGTCATTCACACGGCCACTGCCGCCCCCCACCCCAACCTTCCTCTTCCTCTTTCTTTTTTAATTTTTCCTCTCTTTCTTTTTTCTCTAATCTAGATCTAAGATCGATCTCCCTCTCTCTCTCTCTAGCGGTGGAGGGTGGGGATGGCAGGGGGCGGCGGACGGAGGGTTTCTCTCCCCCCTCTCCCTCTCTCGATCTCCTCTCCCTCGTCAGTATCTCTCTCTCTCTCTTCCTCTCACTATGGATCGAACGATGGGCGGCAGCGGACGGCGGGTGCAAATGGCAGTGGAGGAGGGTTTCTCTACCCCTCCTCAGCTGTATCTCTCTCTCCTCTCCCTCGTCTCTCTCTCTCTCTCTCTCTCCCCCCCCCCCTCTATCCTCTCCTTTCCATCTGTATCTCTCTCTCTCATCTCCCTTTGTCTATAGCAGACGGAGGCTGACGGCGGCGGCCTGCCGTTTGTGTATATATATATATTTATAAATAATTTCTATATTATATGTTTTGTATATTATGTTTATACATATTTATATTATGTATATAAATTTAAAAAATGTGCAAATATATTTATATAAATATTTATTATGTGTAAATATGTATATATATAGACATTATAAATAAAAAATGTTCAAATATATGTTCCTATTTATTCAATATAAAACATAAAATTAGCCATAAGGGTAAAAGAGTTCATTCATAATTGGCCAAATACATTTCTGCCTTCAAAAGGATAATTTTGGAAGTTCACTTGGGTTTACAAACGTTGAGCGTTAGTCAACTTAATGGAAGTTGAAAATTGAAAGACGGAAACAAAACTCAGGGTGGTATTGATAATTACCGATACAAGGGGGTGTTATTTATAATTTGGCCTAAACTCAGGGGTGGTGGGAGTAATTATTGCTAGTTTAAATTAAAGTATTACATTAATACAATTTTAGTTTTGTTCATGTTTGTTTATTTACAGTTCACTATGTTACATATAAATAGTTGGATGAAATGGGATGAACTTTGTTTCTCGAAAGCAAGCGGTGGTCTTGGGTTCCGGCAGCTAAGGACGTTTAACCTTGCTTTGCTTGCCAAGCAAAGGTGGGGTTAATTGAGAAGCCGGATTCCCTCTTAGCCAGGCTCTTGAAGGCTAAATATTATCCGACTGACGACTTTCACAATGCTGGAGTGGGGAATAGGCCATCCTTCACTTGGAAAAGTATCTTGGTGGCCCGGCCTATTTTACAGAGAGGAGTGAGATGGCGAGTTGGGGACGGACGATCCATCCGTATTTGGCATGATAACTGGCTGCCGGCAGGTGCTAAGCTAAGACCGACTTTTAGAAGATGGAAGCAGATGAGATTTGAGTATGTTCATCAGCTTATTGCAAACGACGAAGGCATGTGGAGAGTGGAATTTGCTGATAGTTTGTTCGACGCTCCGGAAGCTCAGGCTATTAGACGAATCCCGCTTACTCGGACTTCATTTCCAGACGTACGTAAGGATTTGGCACCACACGAAGCTAGGCACATTTACCACCAAAAGTGCCTATCACCTACAGATGGCAGAGAACAGCAGATCGCTACCTTCTACATCCTTGACGGTTAGAGAACCAAGGTGGATGAAAATCTGGAAGTTGCAAATGCCCCCTAAAATTCGTGTTCTTCTATGGAAAATTTGATCTGGGGAGATTGATCTGGGCCTTGTCCAATCTGCCATGGACGTCTATCTCGGCCTGGAACGGGAATGCACGGAATTGGATTGTTGGTGTGATTGACGCTTTGTCCACGAAGGAAGCAGGTGTCTTTGCTACTATTGTGTGGTCTATGTGGAATACCAGGAATAAGAGGAGGGTTGACGAGCCCTACATGAATGCAAACGAGCTGGTGTTGTTTGCTGTCTGGTAACGCCGGGTGGGCTGGGGACAGTGGTTGCATCGGCAGCTGTTACATGGAACCCCCCGACGGCGGATATCATCAAAATTAACTTTGACGATGCTCTCTTTGCTTCTAGTGGTGAGGTGGGACTTTCAGCTGTCGCTAGGAATGAAGCTGGACAGTGTCTACCATGGTTCGCCCTAACGGTTGCGGGGAACCGAACGGAGGCCACCATTCCAATTTCGCTACAACGTCGTGGAATGGTCGCAGCCGTTCCACTCATTTTAAGGTTTAATGTGTACAAAAAAAAAATTAAAGATTTGAAACAACATCGCTTTTTTTCTTTTACTTCTTATTCCCCGTTTGCAAGCTTTTATAGATTCTCCTCTATTATGTCGTTCTTTTACCGATAATTCCACCATTGACTCAACTCGTTCCTTTCCGGCCGTTCCACCCATTCTATTGCCGTGACAATGCAAAAAAACGGTGGAACGGGCGTTATAACGCCGCGACACTTCAATCCACAACAAAGACCGGAACAGTGGAACGGAAGCTGGCGTTCCAGTTCCATTCCGGCAATTATCACGGCGTTCCGGCAAACCATGGTGTATACGTTGGCTTCAATTCCGTCGCGAAGGCCTAAGTGAGCCAGAATTTGTGGAAATGTGGGCTTGCTGGGAAGCAGTCCATATGGCCCCACGACTTTGCATCGAGGGCAATTGTGCATCAGTTATTGCGAGGTTCCAGACCAATCGGACATGGTCAATTGTACTACGGATATCCGACGTCTTCGTGAATCTTTTAGCTTTCTTTCTATTTCGCATGTTAAACGTAATGCTAATGGCCTTGCCCGTACTCTGGCACGCCGTGCAACAAACCCTCTGCGAAGGGCTTGATTGTTTACCTTGCTATGCTAAGGACGTGGCTTTGTTAGATACTCTCGTTTAATTCACAATAATAGTTCCATCTTTTTCTCTCAAAAAAATAAAAAAAAAATGCTTTGATTTAGTTCCAAATTTAAAAAAGAAAGGAAAAGAAAATGAAACTAATATTATCGCATTTTTTGTTCATCTATTTGTCTCTTGATAACCAACGGGGGTTGGTCCGAGTGGTAAGCGGCTCGATATCGCTTAAGCGGGGTCTCGGTTTCGAACCCCAGTGTATGCAGAAATCCCCGTTGGGAGACTCACCCACCAATGCCAGGTGCGCGACGCGGGTTGGATCCGGACGTAGTCGGGGCAAAGCTCCGGTGAACCGGGGGCAACCAAAAAAAAAAAATTTGTCTCTTGATATTATAGTACTTTAATGGTGTTATTATATTAATTGAGAATTTGACTTCCTTTTTCTTGATATTATAGTCAGTGTACAAAACCCAGTGCACAAAGATAACAATAGTTAACGACAAACATAAAAATTCATTGAATTTTAAAATATCTGTACGTGTATAAAGAAACAACTAATTTCGCCTGTAAAAGCACCCTTTTTTTGGAATTGGGTCCCCAAAAGTATATGATTCTCAAAGGGATAAAATCAAATATGATCCCAAAATTTGTGGTATTTTTCAATTTTGATTTTTGATTTTACGGGCTCATCATAATGAGGATAAATTTTTAAAATTTTCATTAAATTTAGTCATTTTCAACGACACATATTAAAAATTAACGGAAAGGCGTACGTGTGTCATTAGTCACCTATGAGGAGGACGTGTGCCTCGCCATGAGTATTTAACGTCTGTCGTTGAAAATGATCAAATTTGATGAAAATTTTGAAAAATTGGCCTCTTTTTGATGAGCCCGTAAAATTAGAGACCAAAGTTAAAAAATACTACAAAGTTTGGGACCATATCTGATTTTATCCCATTCTCAAAATACATCCCATATAATACAAAAATTCTCATTTTATGTCCCACAAAGTGCTTTCTATTCAATAAATGATGTAAATGGCACGTTCCATCTGCGTGACCATTTAGCTGTTGAGGACGGGTTGATGACGCTCTAACCCCATGCGTTACTTGAAAATTTTCAAAAAAAGAATATAGGCCAAAAATTCCTTATCAAATTCAAAAAGATTTAGTTGTTTGGGGCGGGTTGATGTTTTATTTCGCCCTTGTCAAATTACGTTTGGCTTATTTTATGATATGGGATGAATGGTATTATTTTTTTAAAAAATAAATGAATGAAAGATATTATTTTTTAAAAATATAAATGAACTTATTAATCTTCTCTTTCTTAAATAGTAGAACGTATAAAATATATAATGTTTTTCTTCATAGCGATGTGTTTAACATAATAATAACATAGATAATAAATCTTACCTTAATCAGTAACTAGATCATTGCATATTGATAATTATATGTTATTATCCTTTCTAGAAATATCGTTCCTAATATCATCCTAAATACATTAATTTCGTGACATTGATTATAATTTGCATTAGTATGGTTTATTAATTAATAATTATAGCATATTAGCATTAAATAAATATAACACTTAAAAAATTAATTTTAGTTGAACATGCATTTTCTAACAAAAGAAATCTATTGTATTTTTTAAATCGATGCATTTTATGACGAATTGTGAATTTAATAACAACAATACATATTGGTAATCAAATTTTTATAAAAAGAAAGAGTATAAATATTTGTTCAAATAATTATGAGACGATCCATGATAGCATTTTTAAGATTGTTGTATTTTAAATAATGAAATAAACACTGTATATAGTGTAATCTAGTTTATCTAAGTGAATACAAAAAATATGCCATAATTATAAATATTATTCATATTGATATAAACAAAATCAGTTTTCATTTTTTATTTTCAAAATAAAATTATTGACATAAAATAATTGATATTATTTAATTATTATTCTATTTATTTATCGATTTGATTGTAATATGTAATCCACAGTGGTTGGTGAGTGTGTGTGTGGCGTTTCGGTTAACATCTATAAGGTGTTTCTAGTTGATTGTATCAAACACTAAAAAAGTATTATAGTAAAGTTGCCACTAGGATTATACCCCAGTGGTTGGGGTTCGAACCGGCACTATTGAAATCCTAGGTTCAAACCTCTTATTCCCTCCCTTATCCCTCTGGGTGAGTTCATGTGTGCATTTATGGCGTTCCAATTGACATCTATAGGGCATCATTAGTTGATTATATTTAAAAAAAAATAGTATTATAGTAAAGTTGGGCCTATCAGATTAGGATACCCATCCTATAAGGCCCAACGTCCTGACTTAAAAAGCCTTCTAACCCAAACCTTCTGGACATAAATTGTTGTCATGTTTTGCACCTCCATAAATCCATACCTAGGGCTATCAATGGGTCGGATTTGGATTAAATTTGAAAAATTCGAATCCGAATCCGACCTGTATTCTATAGGATTCACATTCATTTTAATGGGTCGGCTATATTTCTTTCTTTCTTTCTTTCTTTCTTTCTTTCGTTCTTTCTTTTTTCCTTTTTTTTTTTTTTTGCCAAATTGATTGCACGCTCTACTAATCTAATTGTCCTTTATTAAAATGAAATTCATAAAATACAATATTCTTTTATAAAAATTTATCTTAAGCTTGGTGTTTATAAAAATAATTATTGTACCATGCACTACAAGCAATAGCAAGTTTATATGTAGAAATTAATCATAAAAAAATATTTTTAATGAGGTTGAACAAGAAAAGTAAATCATTTGAGAAAAATAACTAATTAAACATAAAAATATAATAAGATGGTTCTTAGTTTTTTGATATAAAAATTATTTTCACACATTGATACAATTAAAATTTTCATTGTCAAAACTACACATTCTCTAGAATAGATGCTAAATGAAAAATTATTTCGATTTAAAACAACCAGCATTGGATTTTGAAAAAAAAAAATGAAATAGAGGGAGAAAATCCCAACTCAATTGTGTAAAACCCGAATTCAAGCGAGTACCCGACTAATCAAGTATTCGCATAGTTCGGCTCACAATCATATAGTAATTAGGGTGGCAAAATGAGCTCAAATCTATAGATTCAACCCAACCCAATTGATTTTGGGTTGGGTTGGATTTGAAAAAATTTATATTGAGTTGGGTTGAGTTTGATTCCAATTGAATTGAGATAATTTTGGGTTTATATTGAGTTTAAGATAGGTTCGATTGAGTTTGGAATAAGTTTGGAATGGTTCGAGTTTTTGAATACAAAAATAAATTTTGGCATTTTAATTTTATTTTTTTTTGTATCTCCGTCAACGCGTAGTCATCCCACCTCCGGCTTGCTCCATGCCCATGTCTCCCCTTCATTCCCTCTCTCTCTCTCTCTCTCCCTCTCTCTCTCTCTATAGATATCTCTCAAACAGATACACTAAAAGAGGGGGGATGTGGATGGGTTAGTGGGGTTAGGGTCACAAATTGCATGTTGCTTCTCATGTCAAAAAGTCCTTCTAACAGCATTAGTTTCTCTCTCCTTGCACGCATAAACACATAAACTTATTTTATATTTCTGCACAGAGAGAGAGAGAGAGAGAGAGAGAGAGGGCACGTACATGTATGTATGTATAGTGGTGGAGTAAACAAGAATGGATGGGGGAGATCATACACATGATGTGAGAGCCTTGATTTTGGCCAACGTTTCATACATTCTTCAATTGAAAATCTTATGTGTTAAATATTAATTCGTGCTATACCAGAAATTTTAATATTTGTATCTTTATATATTGATGAATTTAACTATCATTTACTTCTTTCGTTCCAAAATATCCGTCATTTAAAGTTTTTTCATATAAATTAATAAAAATTTAAGAATATTTTATAATTGACAACCTTACCCTTATTTATGACGAACAAATCCAAATAAATGTATTACATATTGACTTAAACAGACTATATGAGTGCTACCTATGTGAGAACAAATTCAAAAAAAAATGTATTAAATATTACCTTATTTTTGTAAAATAAAAAATATTTTAAAACAAAAATAAAATCCCAAAATTATAAATAATTAGTATAGTGATAGTTAATTATATTTAATTAAATAAATAATGATAGATATAATCTTTCAAGTATAATAAGCACACCTTTTTTTGCTTTAGATCAATTTGGGTTCAACCCAACCCAAATCCAACCAATTTTGAACCCATACATTTAAACCTACTTTGTATCCAACCCATATGAAGCCAATCCAACCCACCCATTTGTCGCCCTTAGGTAGTAATTTATAATACCCGACACCCCATGCTAATTCCAACCACATCGAAGCTCTTAAATTCTTCTCAAAACAAAATTCAAACCATGAAGAAAAGAAGTTGATGAATTAATACAATTACTTGATCTATTAAAAAAAATGCTAAAAAGAATTTATCAATTTCAATAGTTTCAGAGAAGTATATAAAAAGAAAACATTATATTTTATCAATAGCATATAAGATACATATTGTTACGTATACATAAGATAAAAAGTATAAAATTTTAAAATAAGTAGAAATTTATTAAAAATAAATAAATTTATAAGGAAAATATATTAATACGTCAATTAAGCTATGAACTAATTGTTGTCATGGTTTGACCCTCCATAAATTCAATGAATTTATTTTTGATTTCTTGTGCAATTGGTGAGCTTTAAGTGAAATTTTGGGTTAATTACTTGAAGCTCTTTGAAAAATTAGCGAAATTATAAATTGCGCACTTATATTTCTTTTAAAATTATTGAACTTTCCCTCTAAATTTACAAAATTCCGTTAGGTTTCACGATGAAAATTGTTGATCTTAATAAAAGATTTAAAAGATAAAAAATTTGACTAATAAATTTATATATGTGTGTGTTAAATCTTAAATTTTATCCTCCTAAAAGTAATGAAAATGTGATTTATAGCTTGTAAAAGTTCAATCTTGTCTCATAAAGTGAAAAGTCTTCTTCAATATCAATTAGTTTTGAAGAGCTATTGACAAACATTTTGTGGTGCAAAATGCCGAGCAAAAAGATGGGGGGTGGGGGAAAGAATAAAGAAATAAAGAAATAAAGAAAAAGTTTCTATTCATCATCGCCTTATGAAGTTTCCAATTTTTCAATTTGAAAGCTTGGCCTCAAATGGCTTATCTGTTGTGTAATTTACCTTGTCCCTTGAGTTCTGACACCCCCTCCAAAATATATAAATTACCAATTCCCCCCTCAATCTTTCATAATTACAATGACCTCCCTTCTAAGTTTGCATAGTTTCAAAACTCAAAATGAAAGTGACAAATGGCATAATTACACTTGATTAAAAATAATAATTAAAATACAAATTGACATAACTCGAAGGGTGATTTTGCATTTCAGTGTTTAGGAATGTTCAGATAATACATTTCGTTGAAAATACTAATGTAAGGGAGAGTTTGTTAAAAAAGTGAAACTTAGAGGGGAGGTTAGTGTAATTATAAAAGGCCAAGGGTGTACTTGGTAATTTGGGCAATGACAAACTTATATTTTAATATTTACCTGTCTGAAAACATAGAATAAATTTGAAAAAAAATTCAGAAGCCGGCAACTTACTTTCATTTCATAAGCCTTTTTTGACCTCCTAGGAAATGAACCATCACCAAACATCACACTTGATTACATCCATTTGTCACATAGTGTACTAATTTGTCATATGCATGAGTAAAACAACATATAAACTCAAATAAATTTGGTGATTGCTGTTAAGAATTCTCATTTCCTCTTTTCTTTGCACTTTCATGGTATAAAGAATGAGTCCAATTCTCTGCACTTTTAGTAAAGATGTAACAAAAACAAGAACAACCAAACAAAATGCATCAAGACAAAAACAAATAGGCTTGCTATTTAGCATTCTCATTTCCTCTTTCCTTTGCACTTTCATTGTGTAAAGAATGAGTACAATTCTCCAAATTCTTTTAGTAAAGATATATATAACAAAAACAAGAACAACCAAACAAAATGCATCAAGACAAAAACAAATAGGCTTGCTATTTAGCATTCTCATTTCCTCTTTCCTTTGCACTTTCATTGTGTAAAGAATGAGTACAATTCTCCAAATTCTTTTAGTAAAGATATATATATATAACAAAAACAAGAACAACCAAACAAAATGCATCAAGACAAAACCAAATGGGCTGCCTCTTCATATTAAAGTAGTCTTAGCATGAGTTTTCCTCTGAATTTGCACTCAAAATCTTCAAAACATAAGATTTGCCAGATATCTATCAACAGCTGATCAACAAATAAATCATGGAAAAACCATATAATTATTGGTTGTGCATGCAAGAAAAATCGATACAAGAGCGACTCGATGCGCCTATGCCTTGGATAGGAATGTACATCGCCGCGGCTTCTGCAATCTGCTCACTTGCAATGGCGGCTGACGCCTTCAATGGCTTCAGAAGCAAAAAGTTTTGGTTCCCGTGCAAGTATTTCTCACTCAACGCCACTTCGTTAACACTATTAGCCATAGCAATGAAGCTGCCCGTCGACCTCACCACAAGTCTCTCAGCTAGTTCGGATTGGCTTGCCAAGATTAGCAGCCTAATCCTTATGTCGACAGCTATGGGAAATTTTGCGCCATCAATAGGATCCATGGAGGACAAAGAGATTCTAACGAATGTGACAGCTTTAGCCATTCTAGTTATCACAATCATCGCAAATGTGTGGATTCAACTTCTTCAGCTGCGATCTATCTCACGTCACCTGAATCTGATGAATGAAACTTTAGCGGCGTGTATTTTCATGTTTCTGTTGCTTGTCAACATAGTTTCTTCAGCCATCACGGTCCCGATAACCAAAAAGTTCCTCCAAACAAAGTACCAAGAAATGCAGAAAATCTTTATGAATGAAGAAGAGAGATTCAGAGTTGATAAACAAAGAGATGCACTAAAGAGACACATGGTGATGGCAGAAACAAGCAGCCCCCAGTTCGTGATGGCCCGTTCTGTCGTTTGCACTACTTCTTGTTTTATATCTTTGCTGGCCGCGAGTACATTAGCATTAGCCCATATTCGCATGGTGATGCTGACAAAACACACAAAGCAACCAACACACACGAACTCTGCATACGGATGGTCAACTAATTGGATCCTAGTTATCCAGTCCATCGGGGTGGCTGTAGGGACCATTTCCCCAACATTGAGGTGGTTCTTTGTTGTGGGATTCAAGTTATCACACATTAGTCATAGAAGCTTGAACAAGGAATTCAAGATTGAGAGTTATTGGATCCAGAGGCTGGTGGACTGGAGAGAAAGCTCCACATCTTCACAAATCAAAGATCAAATGTGCAGAAAATATCTCCACAACGCAAAAGGGCTACTTTTAAATTTTCTCATTAAAGCGCAAAAATTGTCTATTCTAGTCAGTAAGCTAGATATCTTTATATCTGCCTTACTGATGAGCCCATTTTTGTTTCTCTACACTTGTATCATGAAACTAAAGATCAATCGTTTACACAGCGTTAGCAGCCCAGAGGTGGACCTTAGCCCTTATGTTCTGCTAGTTGAAGGTGAGAAAGAGCTGCCGAAGGGAACTCTGGATAATATTATCCACCAGGCAGATAGACTGATCCGGGCAGGTGAAAAGCAGGGACCAAGGAATCTAATAAACCTTCTAGAAAAATCTGGAAACTTGAGTGGAATAAGAGAATTTGATAGTTACCAAGTTCCAAGTCTGCATACTCAAGAACCTCCTAATTGCTGGAGTTTACCAATCGTGACACTTGCAAGCATCGCTTTGGCCATTCCGGGAATAGCAAATAACAGGGCTAAGCAGTTGATGTGTAGTGTGAGTGAAGGCATTTCGCTCGCAAAGCTTATAGAAGATACTCTGGATACTAACGGAGAATTAGCAAAGATCAGAAATGCAGCAGCCGTTTCTTGGATAGGAGTTGTGTATTATAGAAGGTGGCAAGAGATTGATCTTCACGAATCATCTGGTAAACTTACCAAGGAGATATTGCAAGCATTCTCCAATAAAGCCGAGAGGACCGTTATGGAGTTCAAGAGAGAGGCCAAAGATATCCTCACCGAAAATAATCCTCTTAACTGGCCGGCTAAGATTATAGCTGCTAATTCAATGTACAGAATTAGTCAAACTATTTTGCTGGCCTTTGAAGGTGACGATCACCCCACAGATGAGGGATTGTTTGACAGGCTAAATGTGATGATTGCTGATATATTGACTGCTTGTCTTTACAATTTACCGTGTGTTATGAGTAACAAGTGCCGCCACAGAGCCATAGAAGAAAGGGAGAAAAGTGTGCGCGAAGCGTTTGTCCTTCTTGGTAAAACGGAACAAATACTTGGTTTTCTACAGAAACTTGAATGGCCATGTATGGATTGTGATAAAGCAGCATATATTGAAGAGTGGCGTACTGTATTGGAGCTGGAAAATGAGATTCAAACAGGTGCAGTTTCTCTGTCTGGTAGCAATATGGCTCACTCGGAACCCTGTGGAGAGCATGTGGCGGTGACTGTCGATGATAAGGACGGTTTCCAGGAATCCCAGCAAGATTATCATATGAAATGACACTGCATTCAGGTCGAACTTTTACACTAACCTGTTTAATCAGTAAGCATCCTTGTCATCACTACATGTTTCTCTATAACATCCAGCTTGTACTTAAATTTCCTAGTTCATAAATTATTTTAAGTTTTGCACTTCAATTTCCTACTGCTTTTTCTTGGTTTCCTAGTTTCCGATACCTGAGATCAAGAGAAACAATTTAAATCTCCAAGGAGATAGCCAATAGAATAGCCAGGTACACAATATTCATATCAAAACCAATACTTAAGATCACAAGTTTGAATAGACAATCAGGAAAATTTTAAGAATAATATATTAAACTCCGATTACTTACATAAGGCCAATTCAAGATACAACATAAATATGTAGAGGGAAAAGATTATTATCTAAAGAGTGACAACAGCTCCCACTTCCTTATGAGATGCCATAAATCTTTCTATCTGCCATCCATGACAGAAACTGAGAATTCATTCCGAGAAAACTTCTCCGGCTGGGACTGTCAGAGTTTCTGTACTGCATTATTTCTCATAAGAAATGCTGGTTTTTTAGGCATTGGCAAAGACAGTTTCATTTTTCAGCATGGAAATAACATCTTCAATAAGAGGACGGTCGGTAGCATCATTTTCCATGCATAAAAGGCCCGTCTGAATGCATCTCCTCACTTGGTCTTTATGACTGAACTCTTGAGTGTGGGATCCATGAGCTCCAGCTCTGCAGACTCCTTGTGCAGCTCCCAAGCCTGCAAAGGGTTCTTCACATTTTTAACTGGAATTCCAAGTCAATAGAGGAGAGGGAAAGCACAATGAGGATAACTTACAAATTCTACAAGACTAAGATGACCTTCGAGATGCTGGAAGCTATTGTTTTTCCGACCACTCACGATCTCAAGTATTAGAACTCCATAACTATAGATATCAGACTTGACTGAGAACACGCCTTGCATTGCATACTCAGGAGCCATGTAGCCACTGTTAAAGAAGTGAATCTTAGTCCTCACAAATGCCACTACTGGCCTACTCAATACCTCCTTTTTTTCTTTTTTATCAGAACAGTGAGGGGTTTCGATGAACCTCAATCCCTGCTGGCCTAATCAAGATTTGGCAGAAAATAAGCTCGAATGCAATTCAAAGACATATGTTATGGTACTTACTATGCGCCAGCACGCTTGCACGTATTGGCTTCTGCCACATTGCTCTTAAAAATTCTTGCCTTACCAAAATCAGAAATTTTTGGATTCATATCCTCATCAAGTAATATATTGTTAGCTTTTAGATCTCTGTGAACTATTGTTACTCGCGAGTACTAGTGAAGGTAAAGCAACCCTTGAGCAACCCATTCAATTATGTTTAAACGTCGTTCCCAATTTAACTGCTCTCTCTTTGCTGGATCTGTCAAAGCGCAATCTTTGCATTAGAGAAAGATATTTTCAAGACTTCATGTCAATTTCATTTGTATATTTCATTCTTCGATACATTGCTTACCAAAGAGATAGAAGTCCAAACTTCTGTTGGGCATGTAATCATAGATAATCATCTTCTCATCTCTATGAATGCAGAAACCTAACAGCTTCACCAGGTTTCTATGCTGGAGGTTAGATATGAGTATTAGCTCCGTTTTGAACTCTACCAATCCTTGTTCTGACCTTCTGGATAGTAGCTTTATTGCTATTTCACGTCCTTTAGCCATTTTTCCCTGGAAACGGACACACGTCATGAACAGTCTGAACTGATACAATATACATAAATTTGGATTCATATGTGAAGATGCCGTCCTCTCTAAGGATTTTCCTTCAGTAAGTTTACCTTGTAAACAGGGTCAAAACCACCCTCCCCAAGTTTGTTATCCAAAGAAAGGCAATTGGTTGAAGCAAGAATAGATGCATAAGTAAACTGTCTAAGAAGAGGACCCCTGCTCCCATCATTTTCAAATTCAGATTCTTCTGTGTACCCCTCGAGCTTCATCAGCTCCTGCAGTTCCTGCAATTCTTCACTCTTTTTCATTTGTCCTGTCAGATTATCCCACAAAGAGAAACCATCAGAATGTAGTGTTGCTGAAACATGGTGGGGTGGTGTAGAAAAGTATTTAAATTTAGAAAAGGGGAAGTGGAGAGGAGAACACACACTAGATTTTTCTCTACTCAATCAACACTTCTATTTTACTCAAACTTTACTAGAAAAATACACTTATAACTCTTTTATTCTCCTAACTCTTTCACTCACCCATACATTCACTCACCACACACACTCCATACACACCAAATGCCTAACACATGACCTCTATTCATACTAGTCTCCTAATAAGTGACATGACTCTTAGAATACTAATTGCATAGTTACAAATTTAATTATATAAAATAACTTTTGTAACTCCCGACTGTTATGCAACCACCTTCAATGGTTCTTTGACTTCTCAAAAATCAAGATTACACTTTTCATTTCTCAACACGTCCCCCCTAAGCTTGATTCTCTCATTCCGAGGCGACTCCTCAACTTCTCGAGCACTTCTCGTTTGAGTGGCTTCGTAAAGATATCAACGTCTTGATCTTCAGTTTTTGCCGTACTTTACTTGCACGTCTTTCTTGGCAATGTTCTCCCGGGTGAAATGGAAATACGGACTTTACGTCCATTTGATAAATCTTCCACTTATTTTGAGCTACTAACGAGATGAGAAGTTTTATAGTTTCCAACCTTGCAACTAGGGCAAAGACTCTATCATAGTCAATTCCGGCTCTTTGCTCGTAGCCTTTTACTACGAGCCTCGCCTTGTAGCGCTTCATTTCTCTTTTTGAATTTCTTTTGATTTTATAAACCCATTTCACTCCAATGGGCTTATATCCTGCGAGTAGCGAGGTAAGCTCCTAAGTATCATTTCGATTAATGGAATCAATCTCCTCATTCATGGCCATCCTCCATTTGGGGCTTGTTGCTGCTTCTTCGAAATCAATTGGTTTCCGTCTCTACAAAGAGACAAAATAATGTATTGTTTTGATTCAATTCATCATATATTTCAGCAAGCGATCTCTTCCTTCTAGGTTGACTATTGGATTCTGCATTTGCCGAAGTGGAATTTGATGTTGATTGTCCAGTCGGAGTGACTGGCTCCTCCACTTTGTCTTCCTTTTCATTTCGATCCAGTTCCACTTTAAATGGGTAAAAACTATATTGTTCTTTCTGTTGCGAGCTCCAATCCCACGAGCTCTTTTCATCGAAGTGAACATCACGGCTCACTTTGACCTTATTGTTAGTTGGATCATACAACTTGTAACCTTTAGAGTTTTGATCATACCCAATAAAAATATACCTCTTACTCTTGTCATCAAGCTTACTCTTTGTTGATCTGGAACATGCATATGGACAATGCTTCCAAAACCTTCAAATGGGATATATTCGGCTTGTATCCGTTCCATGCCTC
>CM047871.1:24155261-24255464 GCA_026212405.1 Petrea volubilis | reverse complement strand
AATAAACGAAGGTGCAATTAGAATCCAGGACCAGTACCCATGTTAGAGCTGTCCTCTTTCAGTATTTCGATAAGGCGATCAGGGACCTCATTCCTCTTAGTGGAACTTTATAATAAGTGAGTGCATTTTGACAAGAGTTGTCTCCAGATTAGAGCCCACTACCACAATAATTGATCTTAATTAATTCTGCGGAAAGAAATGTCATGTGTTGGAGGACTATTATATGCACCGTTCTTTTTGAACTTTGTCTCTATAATTTTTAGATATACTACTTAAAAATGGTCAATTAAAACTTTATAAATTGTCATTATAAGTAGATCTCATAATACTTTTAATTTTGTGATACTAACTAAAGATGTTATGTGTTTCGGTGCCACAAAAACTTTTGTGACATGTCATTGTGTCTCTAAAATATGTGTTAGTACAAAAAAAAATTGATAAAATTATTTATAATGAAACTTTTTCTGGGAGTACCTCAATTCCTATATTGTTGATAATTTTTTTAGGAAAGTGTCACGTTAATGCATCCAATAAGAGATTTTTTTTTATTAATGATAATATATATATATATATATATATATATATCTTCAATTATTTCACTCTTGATCATGCGAACCGTACTTGTTCAGATTTAAAAGAATGAGTTATGCACATCAATGCCATGAGAATTCATCATGCTTATATAATATCATATATATATATATATATGATCATGTGATGAGAATTAATATGGTTTTTATTGTCTTAATTATTTAGTGTAGAAAATGTAACATTTTCGGTTATAATGAAAGAATTCATCTATGGCGATCAATAAAAAAGGGTTTCTTGATGGAAAAATAAAAATAAAAACAATGAAGAATTTATGAGAGGTTCCAGCTAGAGTTATATATATAAAATAAGTGTGCGAATGTATAAACTAGTGCTTAGGTTCTTACATTGGTAATTAGTGACACAACTTACTAACAATATAAGGAGAACTGCTGATGAAAATCTCAGAACACTACTAGAAAATAAGGATTTGGCTACGGATTTTGGCAAAAAATCCGTGACCAATACAAATGGCCACGGATTTGGCCACGGAAAAATCCGTGGCCAAATGTGGCGTTGCTAAACAAGGCCACGGATAAATCCGTGGCCAAGTCCAAATTTTTGTTTTTAAAAAAATAAATTTATTTATTTATGTTTTTCTTTTAAATAAATTGAAATAGCCACGGAATTGTGGGATATTTGGCCACGGATAAATCCGTGGCCATGTGGTTTGGTTTTTTTTTTTTTATATCCGTGGCCATTTCCGTAGTTATTGGCAATCGATTTTATCCGTGGCTAAAAATTTGTGGCCAAAATCGCATTTTCTAGTAGTGGAAGTAATTTTTAGATGATGCAGAGAAATTTGGCTATGCGAAAATCAAGTTGTTGTTTGGTAATTAAAGGAGGAGCATTATGGTCAATACTATGCTTCTTTATTATTATTTATTTATTTTCGGACTCCATGAACAAAGAACCATAATGATCCAAATCTTCCTCTTAGTTTCTAATGTTTCAGTTAATGTTTGTTACCAAATAAATTGCATTAAATGTGTCCGAAAATCATTTGCACCCTCGTTTCACTGATTGATCGGACGGTTGGGATTTCATGTGACTCCGATCAGCTTTAATTAGTCAAATAACCTAAGAAAACCTAGGCCGGTAATCAGGAGCGGAGCTAGAATTTTAATTCTGTAGGGAGAACTCTTTATAAAAATAAATAAATAAATAAAGAAGAGAGAGAAGAAACTTTTTTCAAGCAGAATACATCCATCAACAAGCATGACATTCACAACTCTAATTTAGCTGCAAATGAAGTTGAGTTGGAAATTCTTATATCAACTGTGATACCCTGACCCTTTTATGAGACGTATTATTATTATTATTATTGTATTATTATTAATAATATTGTTATTATTATTATTATTATTATTATTATTATTATTATTATTATTAGTCGATTGTATTAAGACTAAGATTATTATTGGTCAAATCTTATTGGGCTTAGGATTATTGGGCGAATTTTATTAGGTTGAGGAATCTTTCATGATCTACAAATCCTATAGTGTATCAAATTAGGATTTAACATTATATTGATTGGACACTTAAGGTTATCCACACAAATTAAATATATATATATATTTATATATACCAAGAGAGTGAGTAGAGGCGGGACCGAACAAACACGAGCATCGGCATTGAATTCCAACACAGTAATTCTTGTAAGTCCTCTTGCAGGTTCATCGTTGGCAAGCTTTTAACCAATCCTTTGTATCATGACTTCATCTTTCAAAACTATTGAAATTGGGATTGAGCAATATTAATTAGTTCACCATTTAATATCCAATTTGCTCATGAATGTGCAAGTTTATATGGTCTTAGGCCCGTGTATATTTACATATATATATATATATATTCATATAGATTTATGTAAAGATTAGAGTTATATAAACATACTTTAGTGGACATATGGATCATATACATATATATGTATATCTAGACAAATCATGACGGCACGTGAATGGGTCTTGTAAGCTTATACCACCTTTAGCAGCATATGATCTCAGGTGTTTTTTCAACTATTCACGGGTCCGTGTTGTTCTAGGAAATGATGAGGACAACTAGTTGATTAGGCTTAACAATGCATGTACGTATTAGTGATTATATATATATATATATATATATATACACCTTTAGTATATTTACGTCATCTATATTGACTCATAAGTCTATATTTATATTATTAGATTTTGATCAGTCACGACTAGAATTTGGTTGGTGAAGGCTCATTATCATAGAGATTTGAATAGATTAAGGTAAGTGGTTTCTTCTTTCTATTTATTTTATAAAAATACGTTTTCTATAAATTTCTTCCTTTGTTCAAAAAGTTATTTTCATATATAAAAAATAGATTTGAGCATATTATTTTACGAATTTTTGTATGAAAAACTAAAATTATTTTATGATGGGTTGTATGTGTATATATGAACATGCTCTAAGCACTTGGAATAATATTAGTAGGAACGAATTCCGAAATTTCCGACCGAGCTATGGGGTACAATAGCAATTTCCGAACCTATTTAACGGGATTATAGTTAAGGCCCTCCTACGAGTAATAATAGTAGTGTCTGAACCCACTTAACGGGGTTATAGTTAAGGCCCTCCAATGAGTAATAATAGTAGTGTCCGAACCCGCTTACTATTCCGAACCCACTTAACGGGGTTGTAGTTAAAGCCCTCTTACGGGTAATAATAATAGTGTTTGAACCCAGCTAATGGGGTTATAGTTAGGGCTTGGTGAAGTTGGCCAATAGAAATTCCAAGTATTCATGAACATGGATATGTAAAGAAATGTGTTTGATTTGTTATGTTATCTCTTTTGCTATTTGAAAGTATAAAACCTTGATTTTGAAACTTGTCTGTTTTACAAGTATGATTTTTATATTCTATGTATATGTAACCTGCTCAAATCCGATAGAGAGTCAAGAGATCTCTTACTAGGCGAGTGCACTCACTCTGCTAATAACTATTTTGCAGAGGATAGTACCAACGAGGGTGACTAGGGTTAATTTTGGGATTGGTGATCATATTGAAGTCGTTGTTGGCTAGAGAATGTAGTATTATTATTAGTTACGTCATTTTATATAATACTTTGTTTATAGAGACTATTCTAGCTTAGTTTTCTCGCTAATGTTTTTTGAGTTAGAGTTGTAATAGTTAGGGTTATTATCTTTTGATGTTAATTGAGGTTTTTTAAATAAATATTTATAATTTTTAGTATGTTTTGATTTTCGTGGCTTGGTGTCTCTAAGTCCTTCGGGCTAAGGGGCATCGCCGTGCCGCGGCCCGAATTTAGGGAGTGACATGGATTAGGTAAATGGACCCCACCCATGCACCCTACGATCCAAATTAAGCCACGTGTTATATGTATTTTATAAAAGATTTAATAAATAATACGTGACTGGATCTAAGTCGCATGATATAAACACCCGAGTCATGGAAGAAAATCCCAGTTTAGTTCTATCTTCTCTTTTTTCTATCCTATGTTTTTGTATCTTTTCTATTTTTAATATTTCTATAATTTTAATATTATTCCAATGTCTTTTTCAATATTCTTTTTTTTTTCCTTTTTTATAAAAATATAATTTTATATTACTTTGAAAAGAATGGCCAAAGCACATAATAAATTGCATATATGCATATGTGTGTACTATTTTGACATCTTGAAAAGATACAAGTTAGAACGAACATAAAGAATTTCTCTAATGCCATGTTTGAAATAAGAATTTTGATGAGGAAAAAAAAATAATAAAAAATGAAAATAAATAGTAATATCATTTGAAGTAAAAAAAAAATTCTTTATATTTTTTTTTGCCAAAATTCAAGAATCAAACGGAGGTTAAAAGAAAAAAAAAAAAATGGGAAGGTACTTTTCCAAAAGGCAGCCTATTTTGTCTCTGAGCCTCTTTTGTCTCTGCTTTAAATAAGGGCTCCTCCCTACAATAAACACTGGGACACACACACAAGACAAGAAAAATAATCAACAAGATATAAAATGGAGGACAACAAAAATCGCTCTCTCTCGGCAAAGAAGAGCATCATATAGACTCCTAATAAACTTGCTAGCTATTTCTTGAATAATGTCACAGAAAATGTCGATTTTTAGGTCCTATATATAGCTATAGCTCTTGTTTTCTGATTTACACCGAAACTCTAGATCAGTAACATGAAGATTTTTCTTTTTTTTTTTTTAATTTGTCCCGTGATATGAGGAACATCTTAGGTTTTCCATGCAAAGTCCTTGCAATTTATTTAAAAGTTTCTATCTCACATTCGTAATCCCAAATAAAATTTGTTCTAAATATGAAAGCAGACCAATTTAGTGATCTAAAAATACACTTTTTCCCAAAACAAAGATACTGAACACAAAGTGTTTATTCCTTCAATGCTTGAATGGTTTTTCTCCAACTATCCCATTTCTCCAAGTGCAATAGTACCCTCCAGTATCAATGAAAACTTGAAGGCTTTCATTTCCGAAGCCTCGTTGTTCCTCTAACAATTGTTTTGCTGAATTGACAACAGATCCATTACAATAATCCACATAAATTGAACACAATGTCTCTATTTCTCCAATACCAGATGGGATCTCCTTCAAACACGAGATTCCCCAAAGTCGAAGGCTCTGAAGAATAGGGAAATGGGATTTTTCTGCTCTCCAATAATCAATATCCATCCATTCCAATGACAATGACTTCAATCGAAGAAATTCCCCTTCAATTGGATTCCACTCATAACCTATGATGGCAATTTCTCTAAGTTTAAGCACTTCAAGATTGGGCAACGAACCAATGATTGTCATGTATTCCCAAGGAATTCTACCACTCAAACTCAAGTTCTTCAGTGAATTGGGAAAGATACCAATGAATCCCAAGGCCATCTCGTTCAAACTGAAAGATACCCTGTTCCACAGAACATCTACGCAGTCTAGGGACAATGATTCAAGTTTCTGAAGATGGGCAAGATTTTGGAGAGGATAGGATGACCGTTCAGTGTCCATGTAGCGTAATCCGAGTACCTTTAGATTTGGGATTCTTTCAAGAACCTCCTTTGAACAACCGAAATTTGTTATGTTGGAAAACGTAATTAGGTTTTCCAAAATAGTGCTATCTCTATTGTGAATTTCAGTAACTTCAGGATCAAAGAAACCACCTTCTCCAGCTATTCCTTCAGCTACAAGATGCCTAAGTTGCCGCATCTCCCATATTTCTGATGGTAAAGAAACTCCTTCCTTGGACCACAAAATTAAAGTTTGCAGATTCCAGAATATGGATATTGAACAAAATACCAATTTAAAATCAATATCAATAGGTAGGAAATGGAGGCACCGCAGTTTCGTGGGTTGTAGAAATTCTTCACAGGGCTTACAATGGTAGTCCAACGTATCTATTCCCCTCACTACTCTTAATCTATTAAGATGTGGATACATTTTACAAACATCGCACACACAACAACCGGCAAGTGTTGTTGCTTGGGAACCAACAACGACTTGCGGGAGATACGTCCTTGCCCGTTCTTCTCCATTATTACCACATAAGACGCAAATGTTTTCATATGCCATTCTACCAACCCATTGTACTTTGGAGACACAATAAAAATGTTCTCTACAAGATTCTTTAAGGCATAAGTCCCTTACAAGATCATGAATGCTATAGCTTCCATTGTACTTCGATCTGTTACTCAAAATCAAGTTTCTATCGGCAAGATCTTTCAAGTATTCTAATGCAACCTCTTCAAGGCTTTTACCATCTGTCGATTTTATAAATCCCTCAGTAATCCACAACATGATTAATTTATTGGCCAGAATCTCTTCATCTTCACGAAAAACTCCCAAATATAGGAAACAAGGTTTAAGATGAATAGGCAAGTGCTTGTAGCTTAAAGACAAAATCTTTAAGCACTGTTCATCACCTCCTGAATTAGCAAGTGAGTTCACGTTTTGTGCAACAAAATCCCAATACTCTAGTGTCATGTTGGAGTTTGCAAGCAAACCACCAATTACAACAATTGTTAGAGGAAGCCCTCCGCAACTTTCTACAATTTTCTTCCCAGTTTTTTCCAATTCTAGAGGGCAGGCATCTTTTCCAAAGACCATTTCACAAAACAAATTCCAACTTTTATCCCGGTCTAGAAAATCCATGAAATAAGGTATAGAACCCAAGGAAACAACAACCTTTGTGAGCCTAGTAGTCAACATAATTCGACTCCCATTCCCATTTTTTGGAAAACATGACTTTAAATCTTCCCAAACTTCGATACTCCACACATCGTCCATAACAATCAAATATCTTTTGCCAAATAAACTTTGGTAAAATTGTTTTCTTAATTCAGGCAGATTTTCACTGCTTTCACTAACTTTTCCTTCACCACGTAGATAGCCTGAAATAATTTCTTGAGCGCTATATTCTTGAGATATTGTGAACCAAATACATTTGTCGAAGTGGTCCTTGACATGTTGATTGTCAAAAACATTTTTAGCTAGAGTCGTCTTACCGATGCCTCCCATACCGACGATTGAGGCAATTTGGAGACCAGTTCCATGTCTCGTGAGATGATTCATTATTCGAACCAAGTGCTCATCAAATCCCACCATAATATTTTTGTCACTTGAAGGAGGCTTCGACGAAACTCTGGCCTGCTTTTCTTGGCCAGACCCTTCTTCTTTAATTACTTTGTCTAGGTCGTTGCAGAAGGATGAGAGGTCTGCGAGAAAACAATTAAACTAGATTCGTTAATTCAACTAAGTTTAATGTATTAAATTACACTAGTTACATGATTTATAATATGCTTTATTGTTAATTGGTAACGCATTTATTTTCGGTGTTATTCATCTCTCTTTTACATAATAATATTATGAAGGCAGCCAATGTGGTTTCTTTTATTTTTCTGTACAAATTAACATACCTTCTCCAAAGTATATTAAAAAGTAAAACATAAAGTAATAAATGTAAATAATCATGCATATACTTTTTTTTTTGATAATTAAATCATGCATATACTTAAAAAGAATAATATAAATATAAAGTCTGTTCAAATAATAAATCAAATGCATGTATATAAAGTACGGGAAATCACATTTATGGTTCCTAAAATTTAAGATTGTAATATAATATTGCTTCCATCATCGATGTCATCACCCCTAAAATTTAATATTATTCCCCTTAATTTAGTCCTTTTGATCGAATTTCATTTCTTTTTACCGGAAAATATGGCATTGCGGTGCACATGTCATATTTCAAATGTATCGAATTTGTTTAAAGTTTCACTTAGTCTGTAATTTTCATTTTAATCCCTGAGAGAAGACTAAGGGGAAGGGGTATGGGCGTCTTTGTATCACAAATTAAAAATATAAAAACAATGTTTGGTGTTGTTTCTGGATGTTTCGAAAGAAGTATTTTGGGAGAATCTATTTCGGTAGCGGGCAGGAAGAACGTGTTGAGCAAAAAATTATTTTTGATATTATTTTGGGAGAAACAAATTTTACTTTAAATACCTTTTCATGTAAAAACAATGTACTTTAAATACCAATTGCCCGACATTCGCCAAAGATTTTCAAAAATAAATAAATGAAGTCGCCCTAGCTGGAGGTAACTTTTGGAGGGGGGGGGGGAAGAAAGAAAATAAATTTATTTGCGTCATTGCCCTGGTAACTGGAAATAAACTAAATTAAATAAAAAATCACCCCACCCATGGGCGACAACTGAGACATAAAAAAGCCTATCAAAGCGGCAACATTAGAAAAGAATTTTTTATTTTTTTGAAAATCGAAAAATATTATTTTTTATAAAGGGGCGAACATTAATTTTTTTTTTTTTAAAAAAACCGCAAAATTTATGAGCGACTTAGTGTAAAACACACCCCTCCCATGGACAACTTATGCTATTTTGTTACAAAATTTAAATTCGGTGTCAAAATGATAAAATGGAATTATGACGAGATAATTTACGAGGAAGAAGAAAATATTTTGCCTCTATCCTTTTATTTTTCAAATATGTATTAGCTTTTACTTATCTAACTCTAATTTAGGTGATTTAGATTAATATTTTTTGTGATTTAAAATTTATGATATTAAATCAAAATTATTAAAGAAAATGTTTTATTTAATTATTTGTTCATATCCTTTTAATTTAAATATGGCACAGAAAAGATTGTTCAAATATATAAAATTCTCTAAATATTTCAAATATATATTTTTTTAATTCATGAGTGTGATTTGAATTTGTAAGTAAGGTACCTTAAATATTTTCTTAAATTTTATATTTACGTTGTTTTATATTTTTAAAATAATAAAAATACCCTATTTAAATTCAAAATATTGCAATGGACATCACCTAGAAAAAAAAAGTGTCACTTGAAGCCACTAAAATTTGTCACCAATTATTGTATTAAGTGCCAATAACTTCTATCTTGTCACTAATTATATTTTTATGGTGAAAATAATTTTTATGTTGTCATAATATTACTCAAAGATGATAAGAATTCATGTTTTAGTTGTTACCATTAAGAATTAATGATACAAAATAGTGACAATTTGGTGACAACATAAACTGCCGTTAGAATTTTGTGACAAAATTCCATTATCACAAAGTTGTCACAATATATGTGTCACTAATTGTTAATTTTGCACTTCGTTGTTATTTTTTTACACTATGTTGTCACCATTAACATTATGCAAATTATTTTTTTTGACGACATAAATTTATTGTCACTAAATGTATATAATTAATGATAACTTTTTTATTATTACTTGTTATATTGTTACAAATTTACTTATTTTCTTATAGTGAGCATAAGGTCAAAATGGGTAAATCAATATGAATTCTGACGACGTCACTTAAAAACTAACAAAATCCTAACTAAGGATAAACTGAAATATATAAACTTGTTAGGAGGTTCTTTTTTGTAATTTCTCAAACATCCGGGTATTTTATAATTTAGCATACTTAAGTGGGGGTCAGATGTAATTAACCAAAAAAAAAATTACCTGTATCGTAAATTTCTTTTTGATTAGTAGATCTTTGACAGAGTTGATCCACTACATGAGAGTCAATAACATCTTCTGCTTCATTGGCAACGTCAGCAATTTGCCTTGCGAGATCTTGTTTATCTATCGAAAATCTTTGAGAATAATTTTCAAGAAAATCTTGCAAGAGACTGACCTTTTCTCGAAGAGTTTCGATTTGATTTCTATCGAACTGAAACCGATGGCGAACAGAATCGAGGAGATTGTCTAGAACATGCATGAGAGAAACTACAGCTGCATAAGCCGCTGCCATATCTGTGTGCAGGCAATTGAAATCTTCAGAGACAGAGTACTTAATCAAACATTATATGGATAATTATTGCTTATGCACAATAAAGAATAGCCTTTCTCGCTTCATAGTGGAACTTTATAATAAAGTGAGTGCATTTTGGCAGACCTGTCTCCAGATTAGAGCCCACAACCACAATAATTGACCTTAATTATATGGAAATAAATATATCATAGGTTGGAGGACTGTTATGTACTGTTCGTTTTTAACTCTGTCTCTATAATTTTTAGATAATATATAGAGATAAAATCACTTAACCTCCAAACTATAATGCTTCTTATGTATTGTTATACGAATTTTAACGAGTAATATATGAATTTATATTTTTCATACTTAACCCACAACGGTCATTTTTTGTCAATAAAAGTGAACGGAATTAGGACACTTGTCCTTATGCAAGAGATCACTTATTGCCGGAAAATGACTGAAGAATGTTAAGTGTGAAAAATATAAAGTTCAAATGATAAAATATAGCTTGTAAAAATTCTATGGCAATATGTGAACAATATTATAGTTTGGAAGTTAAGTATTTTTATACCTAATATATATATATCTTCAATTATATCAAACTCTAGATCATGTGATCCCTATTTTTTTCAAGTTTAAAAGAATGAGTTATTCATATTAATGACATGGGAATTCATCTGGCTTATATATATATATATATATATATATATAAAATCATGTGACAAGAATTGATATGGTTTCTATTTACACGAGATTTTCTATTATAAACTGTATATCATCTCATATTTCAATACATATGTTAGAGTAGTGCCGGTACTTTTAAATACTATTCATAACAAATAATCTTTTCGATTAATGATAGAATTGAAAGTTTATGCCTTTTGACCACCTTCATCATAAATGTGTAAGTTATACTCAAATATAATCTGTACACATATGGTTGAAGCTTCTAGATCATATAAGGCTATGGTACTTAACCTCGCATAGAGATAGAGGTCTTGAAACAAGTCTCTAAGGCGTAATCTAAATCACTCCAAGCCGAAGAGTCTAACAAATGCCAAGCGCGCATTAACATGACTCGGATTAAGACTTGCACTTATGACATAACTCAAATGGTAGGATGTCTTATCTCATAAATATTGAATGTAGAGACATTCGCATAAGTAGGTGCTAATTAGAGAATGAGTTCACTTAGATTTTCACTGAGAAACACCTAAATGGGAGTACTAGTTGCATATCGAATTAGGATCGTTTCTCAGCCTCGCCGCCATATCGCCACTATCTGGATGATGAATCTACACACCGATATTTTTCATCTCCCTATATCCATCAAAACCCCTCAATAAAGTTTGTTAACACTCCATCCATTTGGATTTAATCGAACAAAAACTACATCAAACTCGACCCTAACTCGTCATTACATCTCCTCCGTCTAATTCCTCTACCACTATCGGCTCTATCCCAAAACGGGCTTCAACAATGTGTTGCTCATTGCAATTAACTCAAGATTCCAAATCTTGCCGAAGAAAACCGTCAAAAAGCGTGGGCCTTCGTTGCGTGTCTTTTTCCAAAAATATTACAGATATACCTTTATGTAATTTGATAACTTATAATAAACAGCCTTCAAGTTTCGAAATCTTACAATAAATAAGGGTATTTTTGTTCTTAAAAATGATTGAAGATTTGACCAAGGGCATTTCGGTAATTCACTAATGATGGGGTGTTTTTTGTAAATGTTGATATACGTCAATGGCTTATTATTAATTTTCGAAAGAAGAGCGGGTTATTTGTAATTTCACTTAAACTCAGGGGAGGTGGGGGTAATTATCCCTTTGTATAAATCATTAATTCATTTGAATATAACTTAATTAATATAAGTTAATTACTTATTACGAACTAAGTTAAGTATATTGCATAAGAACACATATTTAACAAAATGGTCAGGTTTTTTATGATTTGCATGGTTGATGGGCATACTAGTTAGCCATTTAGCAATAAGTGAAGTTGGATGTAAAATAGAGCCACTTACTTTCACGTCTTCTTCTATGAAGCTTGAGTGTTGAGCGTGCTCTTACTATCCATTTTCTATCAGATCTTTGGCAAAGTTGATCCACTACATGAGAATCAATTACATCTTCTACTCCGTTGGCAACATCAACAATTCGCCTCGCCAGATCTTGTTTATCTGTGGAAAATCTTTGAGAATAAAGTTCGAGAGAATCTAACAAGAAACTAACCTTTTTCGCGGAGAGTTTCAATTTGATTTTTGTTGGAAATAGCATGTTTGTATGTTAATATTTAGGGCGAATTACATCTACCTTCCCTGAGGTTTGGCGAAATTACAATTCAACCCACGTTTTTTTTGTAAATTACAATAAACCCACTGAGGTATATTCCGTCTAACAATTTACCCTAGCCGTTTAGGACCATTAGGGTTCCGTTGGTTTTTGTATGTAAAGTTCCGATAGTACCCTTGAGGGATTTTTTTGTAATATATATAAAATATTTGGGGTTGTATGTTATATAGTACATCTTTGTGGGGCTAAAAGTAATATTATTAAAAAAATATATATTCTGCCTTTTTAAGAGTTGAAAATAATGGATAGGTGGGAGAAGAGAGAGATCTAGATACATACATATGCAATGTATATACACATGAAAATTGAGAAATCCTACACTTTTAATTCATCATAACTCACTTATTTCTTCTCCAAATCGCCCAAGTTGTATGTCAAAATCGATCACCACGACGAGAGGAACATGTTGGCGGTGGTAGTTTCGGGTTTCGTCAGACGGTGGAGGAACAGTGGCGGCGGCAGCTGCGGCAGCAATGAGGTGGTGACGGGTTTCCGTTTTCCTACAAGTTTTTCGGTGAATTTGAAGTGGGTCTTAAACTTTTCGATATGGAAACACATTGGTGAGGTCAATTTTGGCCTAGAGGTGGAGGAATTGAGGCGAAGAGTGGATTTATACATTTTTCATCCATCACTTGTAATTATTACATACTGCAGGGGTTTATTGTAATATACACAAAAATATGGGTTAAATTGTAATTTTTTCAAATTTTAGGGGAGGTACATGTAATGCACCCTATGTAATATTAGCAAAAAATAAAGGGCAAAATGGACTTTATACATTTTCCATCCATTACTTGTAATTGTTACATACCTCGGGGGTTTATTGTAATTTACAAAAAAACTTGGGTTGAATTGTAATTTCGCCAAACCTCAGTGGAGGTAGATGTAATTCGCCCTAATATTTATAGGTGTTTTATTCAAGAATGAAAGGATGCTATTTATGGTTGAATCCATAGAATAAAGTCCATATATATTATGGAATAAGTAAAGCATAAAGATAAATATTTGTGGGTTATGATATATCCCATATTGGATGTTCAACTAAGACAATTCATGTATTTATGCGGTTAAGTGTTGAGTACTTGTCAAAATATCAACTAAGTTCCGCATAGGGCAAATTGTCTTAATATTATCTTTTTGCTGAAACTTCGTCTGGAACTTACTCTAGAACTTAGTTTGAATTCAAATTCAAATTGAAGTGAGTTGTTGCGGGATATTTATATGTTATATACTGCTGGTGTTAATCATAGAAACAACTATTTTAACTAGTACGTTTTTGGCTATTGCTTGGAATGTTACTAACTGTTGCTGGAAGTTATACCAGCAGTTTCAGATGTAACTGGTATTAAGTTATAGAAACCGCTAGAATGTTTCTAGCTGTTATAACTGGCTTTGATTTACCAAGTTAATGCATTAAAGGCACCTTTTATGCATTAGATTCTATGCTCCCTATAAATAGTACAAGACTTGGAAAAGATGGGGACAGGGATGAGTAACTCTGACATGAAAGAGATGAGTAACTCTAACATGAGATCTTTGTGAGAATTCTATTCTTTGAATGCGCGCCTAAGATCTTTGTGAGTGAACATAGCCTGTACTGTTCCACTTCATATATATGTCTTGATTCGAGTCTGGTAATTCATACCTTCACTCGAATACGAGTTTCATAGATCGAAGCACTTATATACACTTATAAAGAGTTGATTAGTTTTCGAAATGAGATTCTTGTGTGGTTGTGTGGCTTGTAGTAGAATATCTGTATTGTCTTATCTGGAAAGAATTTCGCTATCCCAACGCACCGGATAGTGGGGCGAATATTGTTTTAAGGCAAGTCGGCAAGTGCCGATGATTCAGTTATTGAAACAAGTTACTAGAATGGCATATGTCAATGTTTTGAATGACATTTGTCAATGTTTGGAATGACATTTTCTAGTACCAGTTGCCGAAAAAGATAAGTTTTCAAACTGGTTCTTTGTTTATCTTACCTAGTATTAGTTACATTTGTATATTACTAATGTGAACTACATACATGTTGTATGATAGGAATCATACATGTTTCTAGTGTCAAATCCAAGTTGTGCAACGAGACATGATATTGATCTGGAACCATATTTGGACTTGCAGATCTGGTATGATTGACTCTATTTGTCATTTGTCTTTGGTATCAAGACTGAAGTCATATTTGGTATTATACGTTATATATATTGTGCCCTGAGATTATCCCAGTAGTCTGAAATTTCCAACAATTTTTGTAAAAATGAACCCGATGGCGACCAAAATGCGGGAGGTTGTCGAGGACGTGCATAAGAGAAACTACAGCTGCGCAAGCTGATGCTGCCATCTTCAATGATCAATGATCTTTGTGCAGGCAATCGATCATCACTTCTTGTGAGAAATAGTTGCACAATATGGATAATTATTGCTTAAGCAAGATAAACAAAAATAGCCTTAATCTCGCCTCATATGTTGGACTATTATATTTGTATTGTCCTCTTTTTCAACTTTGTCTCTCTAACTTTTAGATAATATGTATCTGTTCGATTATATCAAATTCTTGATCATGCGATCCATATTTGGTCATTTTTAAAACAATGAGCTTTACAGATTTCTGCCATCAGACAAAACCGACGTTACTTTACATGCTTAATGAATAGAGGATCAGTCCCTCCACTTGAAAAGACAAATTAATAGAGGGATTATTAGAAAAGGGCTTGTTGTCTAATGAGATGTCGAGCAATCATTCCCTGGAAATGCGGATCGTTGAGAAGAATTAAGAAAATGCAATGTGAAACAAAAAAGTGAGATTCAAATTAGAATAGAATATTCTTTTAAAATAATAATGCTTTTATCTACAAAATTCAGGTCTAAAAATCTAGTTGTAAAATAATGTGATGAAAAAAACTATTAGAAAAAACATATGTATCATTAATTAAGGGAAAATATTTAAAACTTAAATAAGTAAAATGTATTAATTGACTTAAGTTTGTGGATTGGGAGGATCAATAAATTAACTTGTGTGTACCCGTGTGGAAGTGTGGACAAACAATAAAAAACATAGCAAATTCCAAATCAAGTGTACTTACTTTGTCTCTCAATATTTATTTTTTTCTCCTAACTTTCCTTTACATACAATAAATACATATTATCTCCTCGAGATTCAACTTCTAGTCCTCTGTTGGGAAAGAGTACCAAAATAAATGACACAGGAACAACGAAAGAAACAATTCTTTTCCTATGTTGGATTAACAAATATGTACCAAATCAAAAATTCTAGAATGGGGTAAAAGAGAGTAAAAAATTAAGACAAAAATTTTTAAGTGGAAAATTCAAATCAAAAAAAACCACGGGACCTTGTAAGGTCAAATTCTTCCACTATATGTATAATAGGCTTGCAAATTTTCTCCCTAAAAATAAATAGGGGATATACGAAAATATTCGTCAAGAGAATTTATCTCTTGGATTACAAAAGCCTCAAGTTTCTAAATTTGGAGTGACCAAAAAAAATAGAAATACTATTTTAAAAGAGAAAATTCACTAATTTTTTTCTCTTTTTCTTCTCTCAAAACACTTTATTTTCTCACTTTTTTAAACTGAGAAATCTCGCTCTTGCTCTCACTCTCTCTATTTTTTCTCGCACTCTGGCTTACACCCTTATCCTCTGCCGAACGAGGGGATTCATGAAGACCTTTTTTTTTTTTTTTTTTTAATCTTTGTGAAAAAAGAAGCAAATTATTTCATCATACTCTTTGGCATTGCAAGTACTAACAACGAAGAAGTCTCTTCCATATTCTTATTCAAAAAACCAGACATACTTCTTATTTAAGTTTCACATTTTGTGACAAATTTTTTTCCATATGAGAAGGCACTTCTTTCTTTTATGTACGAACTTTGAACAATGCCTCCACCCTGCAGTCAATTACACACACACACACACACACACACAAAAGAAAAGTTGTCAAGAATATTAAATAAGATAATGCATAATAGAAATGCACAACAAGAAGAATTTTGCGATATTGAACTAAAATGAAAAATTTTCGTTCTGTATATCCACAGCCCAAAACTGGGGTAAATTTAACAAGTTCAATTCAGTGGAAGAATAAAAAAAATAAATAAATAAATCCTCACCAATTAGGATAATTGGCAGAGTAGTGGCTCCAATTGAAACTCAAGAAACAACATCAAAAGCTAATTTTTGCTGCTGTATTGATGCAAAAGATAACATAAAATAAATAATTAGTATATATTACAATATTTAATAATCTGATGAGAAAAAAATGAGAGTGTGTCGATAATATGAACCTATATCCACGAATGTGATGAGTAATTCGACTATAGAGTACGCATGAAGAATAGATTTCCTTAATACATGCTTGAACGGATACATGGTTTATTTCACCAACTAATTGACTATTTTCTAATTAAAATTAATTGCATTAATGGTTTTTCTATCAAAAGTAGATGACATGAAAAAGTGAAGACTGGCCGGCCTTGTTATATATTGATAAAAATAATATTTTAACTTTATATTAATTTCTCTATATAATGCTACCCTGTTAATTATATATTGTATTATCCTAGCAAAATCACCGTAGAAAAATACTGATGAATTCATTTTCATCTTCGTTCCAAAAACTGATAATTATTAAAGAAAGGGATAGAGGGGTAAGTACCTTTGAAATCTAAGCCGTCCTGTTCGTCTATTTCCTTGACTTCATTAGTTTACACATCTTCACTAGTCATTAACACGAAGTCGAAGGCTCTCATTTCCAAAGCTCTGTTGCTCCTCTACTATTTCTTCAGCCGACTTGCTAGCAGACTTGCGGCAGTGAAACAAAGAAATCGAACGCAACGTATCTATTTCTCCGATGCCTGAAGGGATCTCTTTCAGACGAGACAAATACTTAAGCTCAAGCCTCTCAAGTTTAGGAAAGTGGGTCTTTTCAGCATTCCACCACTCCAGATAATTGAAACTAATGAACAAAGACTTCAACAGAAGAAATTCCCCTTCGACCGGATTCCATTCTGGCCCATCGAATGCATAATGTTCAAATTACAGAGAGAGTGAGAGAGAATTTGGGAAATTTCTGTATATTCATCCTCAAGAGAAATAAGTGCAGTCTTGCTATATATAAGTACAGAAGAATTGGCTTCTTGACTAAGCTAAGTAAAAGCGTGAAAGTAAAAAATATCTTCTACCTAACCAACATGGTCAATTGACTAATTACTCACTTGACCCACTAATTCAGCTGGAAAAATAAGTAAGAATATTCTACAGCCCCCCCTCAAGTTGGAGGGTGGTGAAAATCCACAAGCCCCAACTTGGACAAGATGGAAGAGAAGAATGGAAAACCCAAAAACTTGGTGAAAATGTCCGCCAACTGGGAGGAGGAAGAGACATGGGTAGGGAGAATGAAGCCGTCCTTGAACTCATTACGGACCAAATGGCAATCAATATCGAGGTGTTTGGTCCGTTCGTGAAAAACAGGATTCGCGGTGATATGAAGGGCGGCTTGGTTGTCACAATATAACGAAATAGGCTGGTGGAAAGAAACCTGGAAATCACGGAGAAGGAAGGAGATCCATTTGAGTTCACAAACTGTCGACGCCATGCTGCGATACTCGGCTTCGGCAGTGGACCGAGAAACAATAGCCTGTTTCTTGGACTTCCAAGAGATGAGAGACGAGCCAAGGAACACACAAAACCCTGAGATGGACTTGCGCGTGTCAGAACATGATGCCCAATCAGCATCGCAATAAGCAGTTAAGTGTAGAGTAGTGTGAGATGAGTAGAATAAGCCCTTTGATGGAGCGGACTTGAGATAACGAAGAACATGTAAGGCAGCATCCCAGTGTGCTTGGGAGGGAGAGTTCATAAATTGGCTAAGTTGTTGTGTTGCAAAAGTGATGTCGGGCCGAGTCATATTAAGATATAATAGTCTCCCAACGAGGCGTCTGTATTTATCAGGCGCAGGATAAGGATGAGCAGGGTCTGCCACCAATTTAAACCCCTTTGGTAATGGAGTGGAGGCTGGTTTAGAACCAAGAAGACCAACATCTGTAAGAATATCCAGCACATACTTCCTCTGATTCAAGTAGGTCCCTGTCGTACTTCGAGCAATTTCAATCCCCAAAAAAAACTTGGCATACCCCAGATCCTTTATAGTGAACTGCTTGTGGAGAAAAGACTTGGTGTGTGATATGGCCTCCTCTGATGTACCAGTGATGAGTATATCATCAACATAAACTAAAAGGGCAAGGAAGAGAGAATCAACAGCTTTGATGAAAAGACAGTGATCATGTTGGGATTGAATAAAACCAAAATCTTGAAGTTTGGAAGTAAATTCAAGATTCCATTCTCGGGACGCCTGCTTCAAACCGTAGAGAGACCTTAGAAGCTTGCAAACCTGCCCAGGCTTGGCTACACCATACCCCTCTGGAGGTGTCATATACACCTCCTCATGCAAAGTGCCATGGAGAAATGCATTATTTATATCCAACTGATGGATGGGCCAACACTTAGAAGAAGCAACGGCGAAAAAAGTTCTCAATGTAACAGCCTTAACCACTGGAGAGAAAGAATCAAGATAATCAAGTCCCTCTACTTGATTATATCCCTTGGCAACCAGTCGTGCCTTGAATTTATCAACTGATCCGTCGGCCTTCCGTTTGATCTTGTACACCCATTTGGAACCAATGGCTCGCTTACCCTTAGGAAGATTCGTTACGACCCAGGTTTTATTCTTATCAAGTGCTTGAAGCTCATCATTCATGGCTGCTATCCATCTAGAATCAGTACTAGCCTGTTTATAACTGCATGGTTCTGTAGTGAGCGAGACATTGGCCAAGAACTCAACATACTGTCTGCTAAAAAAGGAGAATCTGTGAAGGGGTAGGTATGGATAGGATAACTGGATCCTGCAGGAACCTTGGACTGTAAGCAGATTTGATCAAGAGAGTGTGCTTGAACAGCTGAAGAAACATAATCATTAAGCCAAGTGGGCTGAGATCTAGTTCTGGAACCTCTCCTAGGTGGATCAGGAGAGGTAGGGAGGGTAGGTGATGGCGAGACAGATGATTCAATGAGGGAGGAATCTGAAACTGGAGCAGTGGTAGTCAAAGGGGAAGGGACAGGTGAGAAATCATCAATAGAAGGGATAGGAAGAGGAGTAAGGACAGATGAATCAGTTTGAAAAGGGAAAATCTGTTCATGGAACACTACATCTCTAGAGATAAGTAGCTTATGGGATTCCAAGTCATATACTTTGTAGGCCTTTTGACCAGAGCTATATCCCAAAAATATACAGTGGAGAGCACGAGGATCAAATTTGTCTTTGAAAGGTATAACATTGGTCACATAACACAAGCACCCAAACACTTTCAAGGAATTATAATCTGGCACTTTATTGTACAGCTTCTCATAAGGAGTTTTCCATTCTAAAATGGATGAGGGTAATTTGTTAACAATGTGTGTGGCCATCAAAATGGACTCCCCCCAGAATTTCTTAGGTAGATGAGCCTGAAATAATAGGGCTCTGGCTAATTGCAAGAGATGTTTATGTTTCCTCTCAACAGTGCCATTCTGTTGAGGAGTGTAAGGGCTGGACTTTTGATGCAAAATTCCATGGGATAGAAACAAAGTTTGGCACTCTTGGCTAGTGAACTCAGTCCCATTATCTGATCTAGCCGTTTTAACAAAGGTAAGAAATTGTGTTTGAACCATTTTTAAGAAAAGAGAAAGTGTATGAGGTACTTGGGATTTGTGGCTCAAAAGATATGTCCATGTTGCACGGCTGAAGTCATCCACAATAGTAAGAAAATAGTGAGCTCCTGTTATGGATTTTTGGTGATATGGACCCCATACATCTAAGTGGATCAGTTCAAAAGGAATTTTTGTTTTGGAAACACTTATAGGAAAGTTGTGCCTATGTTGCTTAGCTAATGGACAGATTTGACATTGAGATAGTGATGACAGAGTTTTATTTCCAAGAAAGTGCAAATGTGACATTATGGAGGAGGAGGCATGCCCGAGTCTATTATGCCACAAAGAAAGAGTGTCAATATCATGAGTTGTAACAGGTGAACTAACACTGCTATTACAATGTAAAGGCAAAGAGCCTGAAGCAAACTGTTTATTTTGTGAATTAGAATAAGATTTCAACAAAGTAGAATCAAAAGAACCAGAATCAAGAATGTATAATCTTCCAAGAACTCTCCCTACTGCCAAAATTGCTTTAGTCCGAAGGTCCTGCAAAAGGCAATAAGTGGGATGAAATAAGAATTGTATGGATCCTATTTCAGAAAGCTTATTCACAGATAGCAAATTGTAGTGAAAGGAGGGAACATGAAGGACATTGGTCAGAGTAATGGTTTTGGACAAATGGACATCTCCAAGGTGATGGACTAATTTAACTGTCCCATCTGGTAAGTGAACAGGTGTTATATGTTTAACAGGAGAAGGATTGGTAATAAGTTGCAAGTTACTACACATGTGATTTGAGGCACCTGTGTCAACAATCCAACTCCCCGGTTTCAACAAATCAAGTGTGCTAAGAGCAAAATGATGCAGCGTAGTACCTGCAAAATCATCGAAGTAGCTCATATTGACAACAGAATGCTCGCCCACATTTTTCCCTTTGAAGAATTTTCCTACCTCGCTTTGAATGAGACTTTGAATTTGACTGCTCAAATCTGTAGATATGCCACTATCCTTAACTGACCCTGCCTCTATGCTCACTTCAGCCATGTTGGCAGCTTGTCTGTGTCCAATGTAAGGCCCCTGCTTACCTCGAGTTGCTTGTAAATCTTTATACCAATCGGGTGTCCCATGTAATTTGAAGCAGGTATCCCTTGTATGCCCTGTAAAATGACAGTGAGAGCAAACAAGTCCAGATTTATCAATTTTCCTGTCACTGTTGCTCCTTTTTTGTCCTGTAGGTTTCTTAGAATTCATATTCTCATTCCCAAGGGAAACATATTTTTTAAACCCAGTAGCCATCATAGCACTGTTGTCTGAAGCATCTGTATAAACCGTGTGAACCTCTCTTTGTTTTTCAACCCTTAGAACCATAGAATATGCCTTATTAACATTTGGCAATGGATCCATCACCAAAATCTGATTCCGGATATGATCATATCCTTCATTTAAGCCCATTAAGAACTATATCAATTTCCCTGAGGAACAATAATCTACCATTTGCTTTGCAGCCCCACAGGAACACTGTGGAAGTGGCATTAGACATTGTAATTCATCCCATAACTTCTTCAGTTTCGTATAGTATTGAGCCACACTAAGATTCCCTTGAGAGATCGAACTAATCTCTCTCTGCAACTGGTACAATAGAGGTCCATTGCAATCCCCAAACCTCTCCTCCAATTCGTCCCACAACTCCTTGGCTGAGGAGGTATATAAAAAGGCATCTACAATATCTTTTGAGATGGAATTCAAAATCCAGGATTGCACCATGCAATCCACCCTAGTCCACTGCTCAAAACCGTCTGAATCTTCATCAGGTTTGGAACATTTTCCATTAATAAATCCTAATTTTACTTTTGCTCCCAGAGCTATCTTCATGGATCGACTCCAGGTGAGGTAATTGTTGCCATTAAGGGGTGAGGAAACTAAAATCATACCCGGATTGTCTGAGGATTGAAGATCAAACGGATCTCCATTATTGATGTTAGCAATTCTCCCAAGCTCTCTGTTCATGTTCTCCATGGTTCTTCAAGGTTTCTAGGTACTGATCTCTGAATATAATCTTCTTTGAGATTTCCAGAATTACTCAACAAAGATGGCTCTGATACCATGTTCAAATTACAGAGAGAGTGAGAGAGAATTTGGGAAATTTCTGTATATTCATCCTCAAGAGAAATAAGTGCAGTCTTGCTATATATAAGTACAGAAGAATTGGCTTCTTGACTAAGCTAAGTAAAAGCGTGAAAGTAAAAAATATCTTCTACCTAACCAACATGGTCAATTGACTAATTAGTCACTTGACCCACTAATTCAGCTGGAAAAATAAGTAAGAATATTCTACACATAATCATAAAGTTTAAGCACTTCAAGATTAGGCAGTGAGCCAATAATCGTCATATCTTTCCAAGGATTCCTACACTTTCTCAGGCACAACTTCTTCAGCGAATCTGGGAAGGCCATCTCTTCCAAATCGAAGCCTTTCCACTCTAAGGATAGTGATTCAAGTTTATGTAGACGAGCAAGATTGTGGAGCTGACAGTATGACAAATTCCTGTCTCTCCTGGAATAAAAAATTTTCAAGTTCTTCAAATTCGGGATTCTTTTGAGAATCTCCCCTGTACACCTAAAGTTACCTATCTGTTTAAGCTTCTGTAGGTTTTCCAAAATAATGGAATCTTCCCCACCAATTCCAGTTACTGGGGGATCATGAAACGTAGCCAATATGATTATAATGTGCCTAAGTTGTGGCATTTTCCAGATTTCAGATGGCAGATCTATTATTTCGTAACCACCATAGTATCTAGTTCTTTTCCTATGAATGAAAGTCTGTAGATTCCAGAGTAGGGGAAGGGAGGTAGATTCTAACTGATTTCTACGTGGGACAACAAGGTACCCCAATTTAGTGGGTTGCAGGCCGCCAGCTATGCTCGCCATCCTTATTCTATTAACCCCAATTTTACATATGTCATATAAAAAAAAAAACATATAGGTGATTCTGGTTGTGCCACAAGGGCTTGAGTGAGGTACACACTTGTGGACGACTTTCGGTTACATAGAAGGCAAATATCTTGATCGTATTTTAAATCGTCCAGTTGTACTTTCCAAGTATGCAAACAATGTTCTTTTTCACATATTTTTAAACACAAGTCCCGTAAAAGATCATGAATTCCAATTGACTTGATTTTTCCTCTATCCCCTAATTCATGAATCAAAATCAAATTCATGTCAATAAGATCCTTCAAGTATCCCTCTGCAACCTCTTCCAAGCTTCTACCTCTTATTGGTTTTACAAATCGCTCAGCAACCCAAAACTTGATTAAATAGGAGACTGGAATCACTTGATCTTCATTCTTCAACAAAAAATCTCATATAAAGAAAACATGGTTTAAGATGAATGGGCAAGGGAGTGTAACTCAAAGACAACATGTTTGAGCAGAGTTCGTAAGCTTCTGAATTAGCAAATGTGTCCATATCGTATGCAACTTCCTCCCAATACTCTGGTTTCAAGTTGGATTTTGCAAGCAGCCCAGCAAAAGCAACAATTGTTAGAGGAAGTCCGCCGCAACTTCTTGCTATACACTTTCCAATTTCCTCCAATTCAGGTGGGCAACTTTCTTGTGCAAAGGCTTTTTTCACAAAATAACTTCCAGCTTTCATCCTCACTCAGAAAATCCATCAACTAAGGGTATTGAGAGCCTAAAAAGACGCCCACATATGCCAACCTAGTAGTCACGACGATTCGACTTCCGTTACCGTTCTCAGGAAAGAATGACTTGAAATCATCCCAAACATCAGCACTCCGCACATCGTCCATAACGATCAAATACCTTCGACCAAATAACCTTTGATACAATGTTTGTCCTAATTCAGCTAAACTTTCACTACATTCTCTGTTTTCTTGTCCACCAAGTTCTCCATTAGCATTTAGAAGGCCTACAAGAATTTCTCTAGCGCTATATTCTTGAGATATTGTAATCCAAAAATCGTATATCAAAATGGTTAACAATATATGAATTATCGAAAATATTCTTAGCAAGAGTGGTCTTACCAATACCCTCCATACCAACAATGGGGAGGATTTGCCGACCAGAGTTGCCTCCTTTGAGTTATTCTTCGATTCGACCAAAGTGCTCATCAAATCCCACCATTGTATTCTTGCCACACAAAGAAGTTGCAGATGAACCAGCAGCAGACAGAGAAACTCCTGGCTCCGGTACTTTGATGGGCCTTTCCAGATCTTTAACCATCATCAACTCCTTCTCAATGGACACGATTTTGTCGATTACCATATCCATATCTTCGGAGAAGGATGATAGTCCCAAATCAGCTTCATCATCAAATCTTTGACTTAGTTGATCCACCACATGAGAGTCAATGATATCCTTTGCTTCATTGGCAGCTGCAGCAATTTGCCCCAAGTCTTGTGTATCTGTGGAACACTTCTTAGAATAATCTTTAAGAAGGTTTTTGCAAGAAACTAGCATTTTCGCGGACAGTTTCGATTTGATTTGTATCAAAACAAAGCCGCTGCCAAGCAGTATGCTTGATGTTGTCTAGAACTTGTATAAGAGAAACTACAGCAGCATAAGCTGATGCTGCCATCTTCAATCAATGATCCTTGTACGGACAACTGGACAACTTATGAGTTCCTGGGAGAGAGATGCACAATATGGATCATGATTTGATTGTGCTAGTTATACAAAATTTTTAGGGATAATTAAGGTGGGGTACTCTGAAATTTGTCTAAATTATAAATAAATTCTCATTTTTGAGAAATTACCTAATAAATTATGGGATTTGCAAATATTTTATAATGTCAATCTTCTGTTTACAAATATCAGAGTTTGTAACGGAAATTATCAAAATTTTGTTTCATTCTTCCTATTTTACCCTTTTGGTCAAAGTTTGAACATATTTGACTAATTTTTTAAAACTAAAATGCTCTTTGGGTCAAATCTAATTTTGCTGTAACTCTTATTACTATCAAACATTTCTACATATATCAGACCCAGAGGGCATTTTAGTCCTAAAAAATTAGTCAAATCTATTCAAACTTTGACCAAAATGGTAAAATAGGAAGAACGAAATAAAAATCTGACGGTTTCCGTTATAAACCCTAATGTTTGTAGATAGAAGGTTGACATTGTAAAATATTTGCAAATCCTAGGGTTTGTTAGGTAATTTTTAAAAAATGAGGATTTTATTTGTAATTTAGGCAAACTTCAGAGTACCCCAGTGTAATTATCCCAAAATTTTAAAGAGAAATGACACGTTGTCCAATACGTAAATCTAATTGAAGTACTCCACACATTTTGTATAATTTGTCTAAATAGCATCATCTCTAAGTGATTGATAGGTAAAATGTGAATCAAAAAGTTAGAAGATTCCCACGATATATATATATATATATATATATGTGTGTGTGTGTGTATATATATATATATATAATGTTCCAATATTACATTATGAGATTCACTACAAGAAAAAATAAAATTAATGACAATATATAATAGTTACAATATAGAAGTTGTTACCAATAATTGTATTAAGTGACAACACCTTGTATTTCAGCACTAATCAAGTTTCTTTAGTAACAACAACTTTTATCTTATCACAATATGTGCTCAATGTCAACAAGAACTAATATTTTAGTGGCAACAATTAAAAATAAGTGACACCCACAATGACAATTTGGTGGCAAAAAAAAAAAAAATAATAATAATAATAATAAATTGTCATTAGGATTTTGTAACAAGATATCGTTGTCATTAAGTTATCATAAATGTGTCAGTAATTATCAATTTTACACAATATTGTAACATTTTTACACTACATTGTCACAATTGATGTTGTGCAAACTATGTTTTATGACAACATAATTTTGTTGTCACTAAACACAAATAATTAATGATAATTTTTTTCATTATCACTTATTACATTATTACTAATTTACTCATTTTTTTTGTAGTGATTTCAACTAATCTTCATTTTCTAACATGCAAGTTGAAAATATACAATTCTTTTTTGTTTGTATTTTCTATTTGTTTCCAGTATAGTAGGTTCGTTGACTAAAGGACTTTAAAAAATCTTAGCTGCAAATGCAATCACTACATTGAAAAATAACATCAATGTTAATTAACCCGTGCGAATACAATTTTGTGTAAAATGTACAAACCAAAGTTTTATTAATTCACAACTCTGTTATTACTCCTTCACTCCCACAATATATGAGGTTTTAATAATATTTTTTGTTCCATAATATATGCCATTCTTATATTTCAAGAGTCATAAATCTATTACTTTTTTTTCATATTCCCTTGGACCATTTAATTAATATCTTTTATAAATTTAAAAAAAATCTCTCAACAAATGAAGATATTTTAGTCAAATTAACATATAATTAACGCTAACAGTCCACTCTCTCAATTCTTTATGGAATAACTTTAAACAAGTGTGAGACGGAGGGAATAGTAATAATCTAAAGCTTCATACTATTTATAAAGTGGAAGCACAGTAGAGTAGATATGTTTTGGAGCTTTTGGTACATTAATTTAGGTGCAGCAATCCAATTGTCCCCATTAAATAAATTAATTGACTATTTGTAGCTTATCCTAGGGATAGCAATGGGTCCGGATTTGACGGGTCCCGACTCGATCCTCTAAGGGCGGGTTTAGACCCGGGGAATGGGTCTTAGGATGGGTTGTGGGTCCAAAATGTTGGATCTGTCCGGGTTTGGGTCAGGTCTCGGGTCCTATTAGACCGGACCCAATGCATATATATATTTTATATATTTATAATATATAAATAAATAAAAATAAAAAGACTAGTTTATATATTTATTTATATATTTAATATATTTATAATATATAAATATTTTACTTGAACATGTTTTATTAAGCTCTATGTACAATTTGAATATTTTTTTATTAAATTTTTCGTACAATTTAAATTATTGTTTCAAAGAAATTTGTTAAAAAATGGAAATTTCAATTATTATGGCTGGTACGCAGGGCGGGTTGGGATGTGTTTATAAACCCGGCGAGTTCAACGGGTCCAACCCGCCGGGGTCGGGTCCAACGCAGCTTCAGGATTCATCGGGTCTGGGTCGGGTCCCGAGACCAAAAAAGTCTTGTGGGTCAGGTGTCGGGTTTGTCCAAACCCGATCTGTTGCCATCCCTGCTTATCCCCCCTCTCACATGCAAAATATAAAAAAAAAGTGATTTGTTTTTTAATCCGTATCTATATCTATCAATACCAGCAATTGATGTTAAACAATTTTTAAAGCTATTTTACTAATTAAAAAGAATTCTAAATCCTAAGAATTCAATATTTTGTCAAAAATTTTGTATAATTATAGTCTAAAATGAATAAATTCAATGTCTAAACTAAGGACACAATTTTATTGTTTATCATACTTATTAGGACAATTAACATGAGTTTAGTGGCATTGATTGACAGAGAGAAACAGAAAAGAAAACTAAGTAGCAAAAAAAATAAAAATAAAAAAACAAACAAACAAGGAACAAAACATTGAATGTACGGATTACCTTCGGAGTCATGTCAGTATATTAGCAACATTGTATAAAAAGACAAAGAGAATTAAGTCCACTCAAAATTTTCGACTAGCTTTTCGAATATTCTTTAGGCTTAAATTCCTTGAGAATAATCTGTCTCTTACTATTTGTAACGAACACCCTAATACTTTTTGGAACAGAAAGAAACATATTATTTCTCTTCCCTATGAAGATAATTTTTCAGAAGAAAATATTCCTACAAAATCTCGACCTTGTCAAATGAATAAGGAATATTTAGAACTCTGTAAGACAGAGATTAAATCTTTATTAAATAAAGGATTAATTAAATCGTCTAAGTTCCCTTGGTCTTGTACAGGTTTTTATATTAATAAACATGCTGAACAAGAACGTGGTGTTCCTAGGTTAGTAATAAATTACAAACCTTTAAATAAAGTTTTGAAATGGATAAGATATCCTATTCCGAATAAAAAAGATTTATTAGATAGATTATATAATGCTAATCTATTTTCTAAATTTGATTTAAAATCAGGATATTGGCAAATACAAATTGCTGAAAAAGATCAATATAAAACTGCCTTTAATGTTCCTATAGGGCAATTTGAATGGAAAGTAATGCCTTTTGGATTAAAAAATACCCCATCAGAATTTCAAAAAATTATGAATGATATTTTCATTCCTTATACTAATTTCATCATTGTTTATATTGATGATATTTTAATCTTTTCAGATAATATTGAAAATCATTTCAAACATTTAGAGATTTTTAAGAAAATCATTATACAAAATGGGTTAGTAATTTCTAAACCAAAAATGTTACTTTTTCAAACACAAATAAGATTTCTTGGTCATAATATTGAAAAGGGTAAAATAATTCCTATAAATAGGAGTATCGAATTTTCATCAAAATTTCCTGATGAAATTAAATATAAAACTCAACTTCAAAGATTCTTAGGTACTTTAAATTATATATCTGCCTATTATAAAAATCTTGCACAAGATACAACAATTCTGTATGACAGACTTAAGAAAACTCCTAAGCCTTGGAATATTAATCATACTCAAGCTGTTCAACTTATTAAGAAGAAGGTTAGTCATCTACCTTGTTTAATGCTTGCAAATCCTAATTGGGAAAAAATAATTGAAACAGATGCCAGTAATATAGAATATGGTGGAATCTTAAGCCAGATTTCTCCTATTGATAAATCTAAACAATTGATAAGATATTATTCAGGAAAATTGAATAATAGTCAACGTAATTATGCTACTATTGCTCAAGAAGTTTTAGCTATAGTTAAGTGTATTTTAAAATTTCAGGATGATCTGTATAATAAACCCTTTACTGTGTTTACTGATTGTCAATCTGCTAAGTTTATGTTTGATAAAGATTTCAAACATGATGTTAGTAAAGCCATGTATGCTAGGTGGCAATCACATCTTGCACCTTTTGATTTTAAGATTGTTTATAAAAAAGGATCAGAGAATAGTCTTCCTGATTTCCTAACTAGAGAATATTTACAGGATAATGCCTCCCAGAACCAGAATCATTCCTAGGGTTAACATCCCCAAGATTCAAGTCATCCTGTATAATGAACAAGATGCCTATTCACACATGTATAATCAACCAGTTAATTTTCACATGATTAAGGGTCGTGGAGTTAGCGGTATGGTTCAAAGATCTAGACATCTAGATAAGTTAATTACCAATGTTGAACTTTGTCTCCATATAGGAACTTACCTTTCACCTAAAGACGCTCCAAAAGTAAGACTTAGAGATCAAAGACTTAGTGCCCAGGATATTACCTACCTTAAGTCCATGCTCCCTTGGTTTAAGAGCATGAAAAGTGTTATCAACAAGGAGATAAATCGCTCTTGTATTGCATAAATAGGTTGTAAGTTTTCATTTTGAAAGCATGAGTACTTATCAATATTGTCAATGTTTTAATAAACGTTTTGATAATCGTTGTTTTAAAATAATGACTGATGTTTATAGATTGATTTATAGGGCTTTATTTCTGCATTCTGATAATTTCAGATTTATTCATATCCAAGAAAAAGGTATGAAATTCTTAATTGCAGATCAAAAACATGCTACAAAAATTTATAACATGATTAAATATGTTCTTATCCATAATCATTATTTGGATAGCCCCAGAACCCTTCGTTATCAGGATAAACAATTTTTAACCTACCAGTATACTGTCTATTTTAGTGTAAGTCACTATTTAACCAAAACTGTTTCTAAATGCATAATTTAATAATTTTGCATATGGATAATATAAATTATAGCTTGAATCAAGCATGTGAGGAAAATGAATGTGATTACCTCAGACGACTTCATAATATGAAGATAGACTGTTTTGATAATATTCAATTTATTAAAGATATTCTTAATAGATTCTCTCTTTCACATAATGATGTTTTGGAACTGCACGACAGATTTCAAAGAAATTATAAACTAATTTCTGATGTTGAACAGGTTGAGAAAGACTTTTTACACACTCCCTCTTAATAGATGGATGGCCCAATACTTTGGAGAATAATGATTGAGAAAAAATTACTTCATTTTTCAGATGAAGAAAAATCTGGATGGGAATTACATTTTCATAACCATCTTAATAGATTAGGTCTCACAGATGAAAAAGAGATAAATCTCTTTAAAATAAGAAAAGCTAAATTACATTTTCAAGGATCTAGACCGTATCCTTATTTGGCTCAAAAAGCCAAAGCAATTGATAAACAAATTTTTATTTATAAAGAGTGGTTTAAACTTTTCCCTCATCCCTATAATCCTTTTTTCCATCAATTAAAAATTGAACTTGAAGAACTTTTGGAACAACAAAAGATTATTTCAAAAGTAATTAATACTTCTTATATTGCCTGATATTCTTGATCTCAGGAAATAATGTTTCCAAGTGGAGAACAACCTTAACGATACGGTAATATCCGTAGAGGTCGTGGAAGAGGAAGAACTCCTATGAGTTCAAGGAAATCCTATAATGAGGATTTTCCAAGTTTGTCTAAATCTCAAGATGAAGGTAATTCCTCATCTTCTTATGCTGATAAGGTAAAAAATCCAGAGGTATATGAAGAAATGGAACCTCTGCCTTATACATTAACAGATCATAAAGATATGATGTTCTTAATAGAACCAAAGGATATTCTGATAAATTCAGATCCTTATGAAATTCTTAAAAGGTATTTGGATACAAGGTCATATCCTTGTGAATCTGATAAAACCCGCATCATATATGAGTTAATACTCATAAAGTCTGGTAATGTCCAGATTTATCATTCCTATCCTCAGGGATCTAAGGCATACTATGTGTATACAACAGTTGTGATAAGGCAGATAATGTCTGCAGAACAGTGGGGTATAAGTACCTTACAAGAAAGAGAATTTTACAGTCCCGAGTTAAAACTCGTTATAAAATATAATTTTTGGGATTATATCAATGCCTTTCATAAATGTTTTTTCTATGAAAACCCAAGGAAAAAACATACTTGGATGTTTAAATTATGTCCAACCATTAAGTCTGATAATTTGCCATCTTGGTTTCTTCAATGGTGGATGACATTTGGTCCCTCCATTAACATTCTTCCAGAACTTTTTAAAACCCTTTATTCTGCTTGGGTAATTCATTCTCCCCTTGTCCAAAAAGCCAAACAATTAAAATTGTGGCCAGAAGGAATAACGTCTTTTCATTTTTTCATTGAATTCTCAATACCATGGATACGGCGTTGGGAACCCCAGATTGGTAATACCTCTCAAAATCTTCCTTGTTTAAACCGCATCTATTTCACTTCTTTTTGGAAAAAGATACTACTTCTTGACCCAAAGACTCATACCCTTCATGGCCAAGAAATTATAAATCATATTAAATTAAAAATTCATGAATATCAGAAGCAGGCCAATAAACGTGGCCCAGTTACTCTGCAAGAGATTCTTAAAGAACACAGTTTGAAAAAATCAGGTCCCATGACTGATGAAGAAAAGAAAGAGATCATAAATGAATATCTCACTCAAGTCCAGAGAGAATTAAAGGACAACCTTGATTATGATCTTGATACTGAAGATTTTACATCAAGGTCCTCCTCATCAAAAGAAGAAATTCTACCAGGAGAGCCCCAAGATCCGTATGCGGATGAATCAGAAATTAATATTGATGCTATGATGTCTTTAATTGATAAAGCATAAGGAAAGAAACCCCTGATGTAATCCATGAAGTCAGCCAATTCCAAGACGTAAGCCATGACGTCAGAATCAAATAATTTTCATCCATAATTGGAGTTCCTGTTCAAAGATGCTTGAAGATGACCAGCCGACAAGTTACTATTCCCTTTTTGACGAATTAAATACTCGTTGTCAGATAATAATGCAAAGGACAATATGTGAGTCTACTTTACTGTGCCCAGATGCTCAAGGACGTTAAGAATTGAAGGCCAATAAGTTTTGTCTGCCATTCAACTGTTCCAAGATGCTGTAAGGACAATAATGAGTCCCCTTTAGTCATAATCTGATTTTGTAAATTATTTCATTTACTGTTTTTATTTTGTTTGTTTTGTGTGCTCCCTCCTATAAAAGGAGACTTTGTTTAGTTGTTAGGTATCCGATCATCTCACCCCTTCTAAAATTTTATGTTTGGTATCCTACTCCTTTGGTACCTCCTCATATCTTTCCTAGTATTTCTGTTCATAAAGTTGTATTTTAATATCGAAGAAATAAAGTTCAGAGTTTCATATCAAGATTAAATCTTGGTAAGTCATAATCCCTTTTATTTATTGCTTTAATAAGCTTTAATAATGTGTTGCTAAGTGTGTAGTATGTTAAAAAATGTTGAAACTAAATCATGACAATGGTATGTTTATGGTGACATAATCTTCTTGCAACCTTTTTGTAATGGGTTGATTTGGTTATGAATCAGTCTTGTTTTAAGGTTTAAAAACAGTTTAGATGCAGTCTTGGTATGTATGTCCAGCCCTGTTTTGCCCGCTGAAGCCGTTTGGAAGGCGTTTAGGGTTGTTTGGAAAAGACTGGATACCAAAGACAGGTCTAAATTTATTTTTGTAAAATTTTTCCATAAAAATGATGACAGATTCATATATCGAATTGTAAAATATCCCAGTGCAAGAGTCGGTTCCTGCGTTTATGGTATCAGAGCCATGTCATTTGATTGATTTAGTGGAGATATTTTTTAACATACTCTTTTATTGCTTACAAGCATGATGAACATGTTTAGATCTGATAAACAAACTGTTAAAAACACTGTTAGTCATGAGGTAGATTTACCTGAAGATTTAGATTTGTTAAACAAATGGTCTATTCCTAATATGAAAATAACTGAAATTTATAAAATAGGTACCCTTGATAAAATATCATGGAAACAAGTTGTTAAAACAACTGAAGAGACTATTTCTCTAAATAAAGATGAAATGATATTACATCTTTTAAGTGAAAGAGATATAGGAAGATATAAAAATCTTTATAAATTTGTCCATATAGGATTGGTACAAATAGCTTTTAAACCGTTAACCTTAGAAGGTTTACCAGAAAGTTTCCTAGCTGTCTTAAGAGATGGTAGAAATCTTAATTGCAATCTATAATGGGAATAATTGAGAGTAGTCTGGCACATGGTCCGGTCTATTTTAATGTTTTTCCCAATTTACAATTATCATTAACAGATAATAATTTGTTTGATGCTTTAACTCTTAATATTAAAACACATGGGTATAACTATGCTCATGGTTCAGAAGTAATATGTATATGTTATAGAATTTATTATAAAACTTTGCATACACTTAATCCTCAGTGTAAACAGAAGGATAAAATGGCTAATGAAACAATAGTCATTGAATCTAATTTTAGTAAATCTAATATTACTACTCGAAGAGCCATAAAATGGGATGAAATTGAATTTTCAGAAAATTGGATAATGGAAAAAGTTGCTCCAGTCATTAATAATATTTCTGACCAACCAACTAATATTCAACAAACTCAAGAAGGTAATGTTTTTATAACTATGCCTAAGAGACAACTTTCTTTACCAAGAAATGCTTTTCAAAATGGATCTAGTAAATCTAGATACTCTTTTATTTCTCATTAACCGTATTTACAAATACCTCCAAGAAGTTCAACTTCTAGAATTTCAGAAATAAAAAAGGACGATGACAGTGATAGTCATGTTAGATCAGATAAATCTATGGATTCAACTATTTATTTAAATGATCCTTATAAGAATTTGAAAATTGATACAGATAATTTTGTTTCACCAACTAAGAAAATCGATGAAATCGATCCAACATTAAGTGAGATGGGTTATCATGAATAGTTTCCCAATGAATTACACCAAAATTGATTTTAGTCCAGGTTCCCTGGCAAGACAAAAATGTAAAGATGAATTTAATCTTTCTATTTGGAATAATTTCCGAGATTGGTTTTTTAAAACTTTTGATAATTCAGAATTAAAAATCATTTCTGATGATTATTATAAACATCTTTCTAATATCAATGAAATAATTCCTTTTGTTCAATGGTTCATTTATAAAATAAATGAAACTTTAGAACATAAAATTGCGGTTTTGGAAAGAAATTTCCAACTACCTTCAAATAAAATTATCACAGGAATTTATCCACCACAAGATGCTTTTGAAATCATAACTGATAATCAAAGTAGATATTATAATGCTTTTAGCAAAATAATGGAAGAAAAGACTTTATTGAGTAATGCTCAACTTTTCAATAAGTTAATTAAACAACAAAATTATTCAAATCTTTATTTAATAATTTTAGGAGAACAAATAAATTTAGCTATTAATAGAATTGATCAACTTCTTTCAAAAACTGATAGAGTTAATCAAAAAATAAATAAAGTTTTAATTGAACAAGAAAAAGGAGAGTCTAGTCAACATGAACCTAGTACTTCTTCTACTCCAACAATACAGCCTCCCCCAGAAATTAAAAATTTCAAATTTACTGCTGTTACTGAATTTGAAAAACTTTTAAATGAAAAATTTAAGGATTTACGTTTAAATAATGTTGAATTTTCTAATAAACTTGAAGAACCTGATTCTGATTATCATACTGTAATACGTGATGAAATCAATAAAATTAGTAAATATGGTAAAAAATCATATTCTAATAAATATGCTGATGAACCTAATCAACGATTTTATTATTATCCTAGATCAACTCCTCAGGATGTTCTTTATGAAGAACAAGAATTTGTTAATACAACCAGTTACAGTGGAAATCACATTTATGAATGGAATATAGATGGCTATACGATAAATCAAATAGCAAATATAATACATAGAATGTTAATGTATAGTACTGTTTGTAAAAATAATGGCAACTCAGATAAATCTATTGCATCTATGATAATTGCTGGTTTTACTGGTCAACTAAAAGGATGGTGGGATAATTACCTTACTCAAGAATTTAAACAAGAAATACTTAGTAAAACTAAGATTGAAAATAATGAGCAAATTGAAGATGCTGTTTATACTCTTGTTATTAATATTTTTGAACACTTCACAGGAAGATGGTCAGATAATTCTGAAACAATAAGAACCCTTTTACAAAATATGAGATGTAATACATTAAGTTCTTTTAGATGGTATAAAGATGTATTCTTAAGTAGAGTTTTACAATTACCTGAAAGTAATTCTGATCATTGGAAGTCTAAATTTATTGATGGTCTTCCTCCCCTTTTTGCTGAAAAAGTAAGAAAAACCTTAAGAGGTAATAACTTAAATGTTAATTATAGTGAGTATACTTATGGTAAATTAATTAGTGCCTGCATAACTGAAGGATTAAATCTTTGTAATGACATTAAACTTAATCAACAAGTTCAAAAACATAATATGTTGCATAAAAAACAATTAGGAGATTTTTGTGACCAATTTGGAATGAATATTCCAAAAAATCCCCAAGTTGATAAACCATCTAAGAAACATAAGAAAAAGCATAAGTCTGCTAGTTATTATGCATATAAAGGTCAAAAACGAGAGAGTCGTAGGTATAAACAACAGCAGTATGTTGCCCAATTACCTCAACCTCAACCTAAACCTAAAAAGAATAAATTTAAGAAATTTACAAAATCTCAATTTCAAAATAATAATGCATGTTTTAAGTGTGGAAAAATAGGACACTATGCAAAAAATTGCAGAGTTAAACAAAAGATTCATGCATTAAATATTGATGATGATATTAAAGATTCTTTGTGTAAAATTTTATTAATATCTGATTCTGAGTTAAAAACTGAATCTAGTAGTTCAAGCAATTCTGATAATGAACAAATACAGAATATAGAACAAGATAATGAGAGTTGTAACTCTAGTAGTAATTCTGATGAATGTCAACCTTGTGAAAATAATGAACCTTGTCCTAATAATAATGATGAATTATATCAGATAATTTCTCAATTCCAAGATTTTGAAATAAATATGATAAAATCGAATTCCAATTCTATTTTAGAACTTTTAAAGTATGTTGATGACCCAGCTATAAGAAATTTCTTAATAGAACATATTACTGGAGAAACCAGTCAATCTAAGAAACTAATAAATAAGGATAATACTCCTTATACAATGGATGTTGTTCATAAAAGATTACAAGAAAAACATAAGGAACATAGTCCTTTAAAAATTTCTGATTTATTACATGAAATTGATACTCTTAAATTAGAGATCAAACATTTAAAAGAAAATAATATTCAAGTCAATAATCGATTATCTAATTTAGAAAAAGGAAAACAAATTCTTAATTCTTATAATCAAGATAAAGATGAAGATGAAACTCCAGATAATTTAGAACTTAATAGTTTTCTTGCTACTCTGGATATTGTTACTTCTCAAAAATGGTATGTCAAGATAACCTTGTTAATTGACAATCAATTTGTTAAAAACTTAACTGCTCTAATTGAAAGCGGTGCTGATTTAAATTGTATACAAGAAGGTATAATTCCTACCAGGTATTTTCATAAAACTTCTCATAATTTGAGTTCAGTTGATGGTAACAAATTAGATATAAGTTATAACCTTCCTAAAGCTTACATTTGTCAAAATAATGTTTGTATTCCTACAAGTTTTTGTTTTAATTAAAAATATGACAAACCAAGTAATTCTTGGAACCTCTTTTATTCAAAAATTATTTCCTTTAAAGACTATTGATAAACATGGTTTCATTGGAACTTTTCAAAATAAAGACATTCAGTTTAATTTTATAACTTAACCTCAAACCAGATTGTTAAATGAAATCCAAGATTTAATTTTGAAAAAACATACTCAAATTAGTTTTCTAAAACAAGAAATTAATATTTCAACCATAGACAGTCATTTACAAAATCCTAGATTAAAAGACAAAATTAAATTCCTTGAGAATAATCTTTCTCTTACTATTTGTAATGAACACCCTAATGCTTTTTGGAACAGAAAGAAACATATTGTTTCTCTTCCCTATGAAGATAATTTTTCAGAAGAAAATATTCCTACAAAATCTCGACCTTGTCAAATGAATAAGGAATATTTAGAACTCTGTAAGACAGAGATTAAATCTTTATTAAATAAAGGATTAATTAAATCGTCTAAGTTCCCTTGGTCTTGTACATGTTTTTATGTTAATAAACATGTTGAACAAGAACGTGGTGTTCCTAGATTAGTTATAAATTACAAACCTTTAAATAAAGTTTTGAAATGGATAAGATATCGTATTCCGAATAAAAAAGATTTATTAGATAGATTATATAATGCTAATCTATTTTCTAAATTTGATTTAAAATCAGGATATTGGCAAATACAAATTGCTGAAAAAGATCAATATAAAACTGCCTTTAATGTTCCTATAGGGCAATTTGAATGGAAAGTAATGCCTTTTGGATTAAAAAATGCCCCATCAGAATTTCAAAAAATTCATGAATATCAGAAGCAGGCCAATAAACGAGGCCCAGTTACTCTGCAAGAGATTCTTAAAGAACACAGTTTGAAAAAATCAGGTCCCATGACTGATGAAGAAAAGAAAGAGATCATTAATGAATATCTCACTCAAGTCCAGAGAGAATTAAAGGACAATCTTGATTATGATCTTGATACTGAAGATTTTACATCAAGGTCCTCCTCATCAAAAGAAGAAATTCTACCAGGAGAGTCCCAAGATCCGTATGCGGATGAATCAGAAATTAATATTGATGCTATGATGTCTTTAATTGATAAAGCACAAGGAAAGAAACCCCTGATGTAATCCATGAAGTCAGCCAATTCCAAGACGTAAGCCATGACGTCAGAATCAAATAATTTTCATCCATAATTGGAGTTCCTGTTCAAAGATGCTTGAAGATGACCAGCCGACAAGTTACTATTCCCTTTTTGACGAATTAAATATTCGTTGTCAGATAATAATGCAAAGGACAATATGTGAGTATATTTTACTGTGCCCAGATGCTCAAGGACCTTAAGAATTGAAGGCCAATAAGTTTTGTCTGCCATTCAACTGTTCCAAGATGCTGTAAGGACAATAATGAGTCCCCTTTAGTCATAATCTGATTTTGTAAATTATTTCATTTACTGTTTTTATTTTATTTGTTTTGTGTGCTCCCTCCTATAAAAGGAGACTTTGTTTAGTTGTTAGGTATCCGATCATCTCACCCCTTCTAAAATTTTATGTTTGGTATCCTACTCCTTTGGTACCTCCTCATATCTTTCCTAGTATTTCTGTTCATAAAGTTGTATTTTAATATCGAAGAAATAAAGTTCAGAGTTTCATATCAAGATTAAATCTTGGTAAGTCATAATCCCTTTTATTTATTGCTTTAATAAGCTTTAATAATGTGTTGCTAAGTGTGTAGTATGTTAAAAAATGTTGAAACTAAATCATGACAATGGTATGTTTATGGTGACATAATCTTCTTGCAACCTTTTTGTAATGGGTTGATTTGGTTATGAATCAGTCTTGTTTTAAGGTTTAAAAACAGTTTAGATGCAGTCTTGGTATGTATGTCCAGCCCTGTTTTGCCCGCTGAAGCCGTTGGAAGACGTTTAGGGTTGTTTGGGAAAGACTGGATACCAAAGACAGGTCTAAATTTATTTTTGTAAAATTTTTCCATAAAAATAATGACAGATTCATATATCGAATTGTAAAATATCCCAGTGCAAGAGTCGGTTCCTGCTTTTATGCATATATCGAATTGTAAAATATCCCAGTGCAAGAGTCGGTTCCTGCTTTTATGGTATCAGAGCCATGTCATTTGATTGATTTAGTGGAGATATTTTTTAACATACTCTTTTATTGCTTACAAGCATGATGAACATGTTTAGATCTGATAAACAAACTGTTAAAAACATTGTTAGTCATGAGGTAGATTTACCTGAAGATTTAGATTTGTTAAACAAATGGTCTATTCCTAATATGAAAATAACTGAAATTTATAAAATAGGTACCCTTGATAAAATATCATGGAAACAAGTTGTTAAAACAACTGAAGAGACTATTTCTCTAAATAAAGATGAAATGATATTACATCTTTTAAGTGAAAAAGATATAGGAAGATATAAAAATCTTTATAAATTTGTCCATATAGGATTGGTACAAATAGCTTTTAAACCGTTAACCTTAGAAGGTTTACCAGAAAGTTTCCTAGCTGTCTTAAGAGATGGTAGAAATCTTAATTGGGATCAATCTATAATGGGAATAATTGAGAGTAGTCTGGCACATGGTCCGGTCTATTTTAATGTTTTTCCCAATGATACCATAAAAGCAGGAACCGACTCTTGCACTGGGATATTTTACAATTCGATATATGAATCTGTCGTTATTTTTATGGAAAAATTTTACAAAAATAAATTTAGACCTGTCTTTGGTATCTAGTCTTTCCCAAACAACCCTAAACGCCTTCCAATGGCTTCAGCGGGCAAAACAGGGCTGGACATACATACCAAGACTGCATCTAAACTGTTTTTAAACCTTAAAACAAGACTGATTCATAACCAAATCAACCCATTACAAAAAGGTTGCAAGAAGATTATGTCACCATAAACATACCATTGTCATGATTTAGTTTCAACATTTTTTAACATACTACACACTTAGCAACACATTATTAAAGCTTATTAAAGCAATAAATAAAAGGGATTATGACTTACCAAGATTTAATCTTGATATGAAACTCTGAACTTTATTTCTTCGATATTAAAATACAACTTTATGAACAGAAATACTAGGAAAGATATGAGGAGGTACCAAAGGAGTAGGATACCAAACATAAAATTTTAGAAGGGGTGAGATGATCGGATGCCTAACAACTAAACAAAGTGTCCTTTTTTAGGAGGGAGCACACAAAACAAACAAAATAAAAACAGTAAATGAAATAATTTACAAAGTCAGATTATGACTAAAGGGGACTCATTATTGTCCTTACAGCATCTTGGAACAGTTGAATGGCAGACAAAACTTATTGGCCTTCAATTCTTAACGTCCTTGAGCATCTGGGCACAGTAAAGTAGACTCACTTATTGTCCTTTGCATTATTATCTGACAACGAATATTTAATTCGTCAAAAAGGGAATAGTAACTTGTCGGCTGGTCATCTTCAAGCATTTTTGAACAGGAACTCCAATTATGGATGAAAATTATTGGATTCTGACGTCATGGCTTACGTCTTGGAATTGGCTGACTTCATGGATTACATCAGGGGTTTCTTTCCTTGTGCTTTATCAATTAAAGACATCATAGCATCAATATTAATTTCTGATTCATCCGCATACGGATCTTGGGGCTCTCCTGGTAGAATTTCTTCTTTTGATGAGGAGGACCTTGATGTAAAATCTTCAGTATCAAGATCATAATCAAGTTTGTCCTTTAATTCTCTCTGGACTTGAGTGAGATATTCATTAATGATCTCTTTCTTTTCTTCATCAGTCATGGGACCTGATTTTTTCAAACTGTGTTCTTTAAGAATCTCTTGCAGAGTAACTGGGCCACGTTTATTGGCCTGCTTCTGATATTCATGAATTTTTAATTTAATATGATTTATAGTTTCTTGGCCATGAAGGGTATGAGTCTTTGGGTCAAGAAGTAGCATCTTTTTCCAAAAAGAAGTGAAATAGATGCGGTTTAAACAAGGAAGATTTTGAGAGGTATTACCAATCTGGGGTTCCCAACGCCATATCCATGGTATTGAGAATTCAATGAAAAAATGAAAAGAAGTTATTCCTTCTGGCCACAATTTTAATTGTTTGGCTTTTTGGACAAGGGGAGAATGAATTACCCAAGCAGAATAAAGGGTTTTAAAAAGTTCTGGAAGGATGTTAATGGAGGGACCAAATGTCATCCACCATTGAAGAAACCAAGGTGGTAAATTATCAGATTTAATGGTTGGACATAGTTTAAACATCCAAGTATGTTTTTTCCTTGGGTTTTCATAGAAAAAACATTTATGAAAGGCATTGATATAATCCCAAAAATTATATTTTATAACGAGTTTTAACTCGGGACTGTAAAATTCTCTTTCTTGTAAGGTACTTATACCCCACTGTTCTGCAGACATTATCTGCCATATCACAACTGTTGTATACACATAGTATGCCTTAGATCCCTGAGGATAGGAATGATAAATCTGGACATTACCAGATTTTATGAGTATTAACTCATATATGATGCGGGTTTTATCCGATTCACAAGGATATGACCTTGTATCCAAATACCTTTTAAGAATTTCATAAGGATCTGAATTTATCAGAATATCCTTTGGTTCTATTAAGAACATCATATCTTTATGATCTGTTAATGTATAAGGCAGAGGTTCCATTTATTCATATACCTCTGGATTTTTTACCTTATCAGCATAAGAAGATGAGGAATTACCTTCATCTTGAGATTTAGACAAACCTGGAAAATCCTCATTATAGGATTTCCTTGAACTCATAGGAGTTCTTCCTCTTCCACGACCTCTACGGATATTACCGTATCGGTAAGGTTGTTCTCCACTTGGAAACATTATTTCCTGAGATCAAGAATATCAGGCAATATAAGAAGTATTAATTACTTTTGAAATAATCTTTTGTTGTTCCAAAAGTTCTTCAAGTTCAATTTTTAATTGATGGAAAAAAGGATTATAGGGATGAGGGAAAAGTTTAAACCACTCTTTATAAATAAAAATTTGTTTATCAATTGCTTTGGCTTTTTGAGCCAAATAAGGATACGGTCTAGATCCTTGAAAATGTAATTTAGCTTTTCTTATTTTAAAGAGATTTATCTCTTTTTCATCTGTGAGACCTAATCTATTAAGATGGTTATGAAAATGTAATTCCCATCCAGATTTTTCTTCATCTGAAAAATGAAATAATTTTTTCTCAATCATTATTCTCCAAAGTATTGGGCCATCCATCTGTTAAGAGGGAGTGTGTAAAAAGTCTTTCTCAACCTGTTCAGAAATTAGTTTATAATTTCTTTGTAATCTGTCGTGCAGATCCAAAACATCATTATGTGAAAGAGAGAATCTATTAAGAATATCTTTAATAAATTGAATATTATCAAAACAGTCTATCTTCATATTATGAAGTCGTCTGAGGTAATCACATTCATTTTCCTCACATGCTTGATTCAAGCTATAATTTATATTATCCATCTGCAAAATTATTAAATTATGCATTCAGAAACAGTTTTGGTTAAATAGTGACTTACACTAAAATAGACAGTATACTGGTAGGTTAAAAATTGTTTATCCTGATAACGAAGGGTTTTGAGGCTATCCAAATAATGATTATGGATAAGAACATATTTGATCATGTTATAAATTTTTGTAGCATGTTTTTGATCTGCAATTAAGAATTTCATACCTTTTTCTTGGATATGAATAAATCTGAAATTATCAAAATGCAGAAATAAAGCTCTGTAAATCAATCTATCAACATCAGTCATTATTTTAAAACAACGATTATCAAAACGTTTATTAAAACATTGACAATATTGAGAAGTACTCATGCTTTCAAAATGAAAACTTACAACCTATTTATGCAATACAAGAGCGATTTATCTCCTTGTTGATAACACTTTTCATGCTCTTAAACCAAGGGAGCATGGACTTAAGGTAGGTAATATCCTGGGCACTAAGTCTTTGAGCTCTAAGTCTTACTTTTGGAGCATCCTTATGAGTAAGATAAGATCCTGTACGAAGACACAGTTCAATATTGGTGATTAACTTTTCTAGATGTCTAGATCTTTGGACCATACCGCTAATTCCACGACCCTTAATCATGTGAAAATTAACTGGTTGATTATACATGTGTGAATAGGCATCTTGTTCATTATACAGGATGACTTGAATCTTGGAGATGTTAACCCTATGAATGATTCTGGTTCTGGGAGGCATTATCCTATAAATATTCTCTAGTTAGGAAATCAGGAAGACTATTCTCTGATTCTTTTTTATAAACAATCTTAAAATCAAAAGGTACAAGATGTGATTGCCACCTAGCATATATGGCTTTACTAACATCATGTTTGAAATCTTTATCAAACATAAACTTAGCAGATTGACAATCAGTAAACACAGTAAAGGGTTTATTATACAGATCATCCTGAAATTTTAAGATACACTTAACTATAGCTAAAACTTCTTGAGCAATAGTAGCATAATTACGTTGACTATTATTCCATTTTCCTGAATAATATCTTATCAATTGTTTAGATTTATCAATAGGAGAAATCTGGCTTAAGATTCCACCATATCCTATATTACTGGCATCTGTTTCAATTATTTTTTCCCAATTAGGATTTGCAAGGATTAAACAAGGTAAATGACTAACCTTCTTCTTAATAAGTTGAACAGCGTGTTTTTCAATTAAAATATAAATTTTTTTTTATAGTTAATAAAAGATTTGGAGTTGAATTTTAGGATGCTGTGTAAAAAATAGAGTAAAGATTATATAGATAGAATGTTATAAATGCAATTATTAGTTTACGTCGCATATAATTTAAGGGTGGTGAAGTGTATTTAATTATATTTTAAATGAATGAAAAATTTTGGAAGTGCTAATATCAATCACATTGAAAGATATACATATATTTATTTTTGGATAATATGATGATTTGAAATAGTTATAGTTTTCAAATAACATTTTGAAAAAAATGGGTATGAATTTGGATGAATGTTTGGTGTTGTTTTGGGAGTTGAAAATCATGTTGAAGTATTATTATAGAATAGTATTTGTTATTCATGAATTATCAAAATCAATATTTATCAATTTTAATATTTTCTAGGTCAATTAGGTTTATTGGAAAAGTTATAAATATCTGAACATGTAAAATAATATTACAAAGTACAACGTAGAAAATCAAGCGTTGAGAACTATGTAATATAAATTTATTATAAAAGGGCAAAATACTATTACTTTTATGAAAGACTGAGAACGACAATGTACAAATACTATTACTTTTATTTTTTTAAACTTTGAAATATTCACTTTTGTGGTTCATCTTTAGATCAAACTTTTTATATTATTTATATCATGCAATATTGAGAATTATAACTAAATATTTTTATTTCTAATAAAAATTATTATACTTGCACAGTGAGAAACACTAAGATATATATATATATATATATATATAGACATATTTTACATCTATCATAATCCGTAATTATATAATATATTATATAAAATATGCAATATACTTAATTGGAAATAAAATAAATTAAATAAAAGATCACCCCACCCAAAGGCTAGATTCTATTTCAAAATAATATTTTATCTCTTATTACATAATTTATATTTATGCCATGTATATAAAATTAATTTTCTAATTATATATTTAATTTGAAATATTTACGCTTGAAGTATTTTTATATATTAAAATAGAAAATAAAATATAATTTGTAATAATGGATCTCGTATGTCCAAGGGTGGCAACTGAAAAATAAAAACACCTATCAAAGGGCGACCTGGTGCTTTGTGTAAAACTCACCCCTCCCATGGACTATTTTGTTAAATAATTTAAGGATTTGTTTGTATGTGTTCAAAAAAAAAATATTTTTCAAACGGTACTTTTTATAATAGAAATTTTTTTAAGTTAAATAATTTTATATTTAAATACAGTAATTAAAAATATTTTAAAATATATTTTTATTTGAAACTACTTCCGATAACTTCTTTAAAAAAAAAAAAAAAATTCCTTTTGGCTTCTATTTTTCTATCTTTTATTTGTTTAAAAAGGCCCCAAACAAAAGCCGTTTTTTTCTAAAATACTTTTTTTTTAAAAAAATAAGTGTTTATTCGATCTCTTTAAATTAAAAAAACCATGCAAATGGACTCTAAATTCGGTGTCAAAATGATAAAAAAAAAAAAAAAAAAAAAATCTACCTGTGTAAGAAAGGCTCGTGTCTGCAGATCTTTGACAGAGTTGGTCCACTACATGAAAGTCAATAACATCTTCTGCTTCATTGGCAACGTCAGCCATTTGCCTCGCCAGATCTTCTTTATCTGTAGAAAATCTTTGAGAATAATTTTCAAGAAAATCTAACAAGAAACTGACCTTTTCGAGGAGAATTTCAATTTGATTTCCGTCGAAATGAAGCCCACGATGAACAGAATGCTGAAGGTTGTCTATAACATGCATAAGAGAAACTACAGCTGCATAAGCTGATGCTGCCATTTTAGATCGATGATCTTAATTTGTGCCCACAATTCAAATCTTCAGAGAAAGAGTACTCTTTTGTTTGTTTGTTTTTTTTTTTTTTGCTCGACTTTTGTGGTGAAAAAGGACTGAAATAAACGAAGGTGCAATTAGAATCCAGGACCAGTACCCATGTTAGAGCTGTCCTCTTTCAGTATGTCGATAAGGCCATCAGGGACCTCATTCCTCTTAGTGGAACTTTATAATAAAGTGAGTGCATTTTGACAAAGAGTTGTCTCCAGATTAGAGCCCACAGCCACAATAATTGATCTTAATTAATTCTGTGGAAAGAAATGTCATGTGTTGGAGGACTATTATATGCACCGTTCTTTTTGAACTTTGCCTCTATAATTTTTAAGGTTTAGAATATGCTAGGTGCTTCCGCACTAGGAAAACACTCCTATTCATAACAAGTGTCTTTTAAAAATCTTTTTTTTCACTCTCTCTCCTATTAATTGTTTTTTAGTTCTTTTTCTTTCTTCTCCTTCCTCTATCATCTTCCACTTTTTAATATTTTTTTTTATTTTCTTTATATTTGTTTTCTTCATTATTTTAACATATTAGAAATAGTTAAAACATTCTATATACATACAAAACTAATAAATATCAATAAAATATCTATATTTTATAATTACTTTTCACATTATAAAAATTAATAAATATCATTCAAAATATCTATATATTTTTTCTTTTTTTTGGATTTTTTTCTATATATACTAAATCGGGAAAGTTAGCCACTAAACAAAACAAAAAATAAAAAAAATAATAAGAAAGTGCAAATTGCACAACAAAAGAAGTTTGAATGAAAAAAAAAGGAGGGAAGAGATAAAGAAGTGCAGATTGCACCACTAAACATCTAAAACAAAAACCAAAAAAAAAAAAAGGAAGAAGAAGAGAAAGAAGTGCACAACTACATTTTTGAAATTAAAATTCAATATATATATATATATATTTATTTATATATAAATGTTTTGAATAATATTTATTAGCTTTTGTAATGCAAACAATAATTATAAAATATAGATATTATATATTTTTAATTTTGTATAAATATAATTTTTAATTATTTTTAATATATATTAAAATAAATGAAGAAAACAACTACAAAAAAAGTAAAAAGATGTATTAAAAAGTAGGAGATGAGAGAGGAAAAAAAAGAAAAAAAATGTAGAGAGAGAGAGAGTGGGGAAAAAAGTTTAAAAAATACACTTGTCATGAATAGAGAATGCTTCCCCACTAGGGAAGCACCTAGGGTATACTAAACCAATTTTTAGATATACTACTTAACAATGGTCAATTAAAACTTTATAAATTGTCATTATAAATAGATCTCATAATACTTTTAATTTTGTGATATTAACTCAAGGTGTCATGTGTTTCGGTGCCACAAAAACTTTTGTGACGTGTCATTGTGTCTCTAAAATATGTGTTAGTACAAAAAGAAAATTGATAAAAATTATTTATAATGAAACTTTTTGTGGAAGTACCTCAATTCCTATATTATTGATAATTTTTTTAGAAAAGTGTCGCGTTAATGCATCCAATTAGAGATTTTTTTTATTAATGATAATATATATATATATATATATATATATCTTCAATTATTTCACTCTTGATCATGCGAACCGGACTCGCATTTGTTACGAAATAAATTGCATTAAATGTGTCCGAAAATCATTTGCACCCTCGTTTAACGGGTTGATCGGACGGTTGGGATTTCATGTGAATCCGATCAGCTTTAATTAGTCAAATAACCTAAGAAAACCTAGGCCGGTAATCAGGAGCGGAGCTAGAATGTTAACTCTGTAGGGAGAACTCTTTATAAAAATAAATAAATAAATAAAGAAGAGAGAGAAGAAACTTTTTTCAAGCAGAATACATCCATCAACAAGCATGACATTCACAACTCTAATTTAGCTGCAAATGAATTTGAGTTGGAAAATTCTTATATGAACTGTGATACCCTGACCTTTTTATGAGACGTATTATTGTTATTGACGTGGCATATTTTCGACCGGGCATATTTCCGACCTGCAGACCGGCCGTTCTCGTTCCCCCAGGATCACATCGAGTCCTCTCGACCGGAACCGAACAGCCCTGTGGCTTCCCTCCTTGTCGGCTTACTGGGCATAACGATTTCTTCTAGAAGTCCTCCCCTCGACATACCGTTCGATATGCGTATCGATCGGGCCCATTCCGCGTTCAACGACTCCCTGCAGGCATTAAATGCTCCGTCAGACAAGGCATGGGGGAGCCACCTAACCCCATGCCTCATTAATGACCCTACCCCTAGTCTACAGGGTGCGCACGTTGGCCCCCGGCAGCCTATTTGGCTAGGTGGGCCCCCCGGGAGCGGGGCCTATTGGTACATGGTATAAATACCCCTGCATTTATGGTAAGTGAAAAAATTAATTACATTCAACGCCCTTACTCTGTTCAAATTACTAAAAACCGATCCGCTGACTTAAGCATCGGAGGGTCATAGCCGAGACCCATCTCGGCTAGCTCACGTTGCTATTTCCCTTTGTTGCAGGCCAACTTCCCGATCAAACACATCCATTTCCATAACCGACCAATGTAATCGACCAGAGTCGAACAGCTCCCAGAAACGACCCGCACCATTTGGCGCCGTCTGTGGGAAAAAATTAGCTGCAACCAAGGAAGGAAAAATGGTAACTACTAGAAGGAATCCCTCTGGAGTCCGGAGCACCCCAGCGGCAAGGAAGGACCAGCATTCTGTCCATAACCTCCCTCCGCCGCTGCCACCAATGGTGAACCTCCCACCGGCACAAACGGATCTGGCAGGTTCATCACGAGCGCAGGTGAACGCCCCTCTGGCACCAGCTCATACCGACCTCCGAAGTCGGGCTCGCGACCCTCCTGTGGGGACAGGCGTCCCCGCGCCCAACACGGAGGAGATGATTACTATTCCCCTTGAAAGGTTGAGGGACTTCGTGGGGCAGTGCAACCTGCAGGCCTTTGAGAGGCTCAAAGAAAGCGTTGTCCGCGCCCCGACTGGGCTGAATCGGGCGGGGACCCCAGTCGGTCGCATGGCTCAGTCCCACCAAACTTCGGGCCGGGCGGCAAGTTCTCGACCATCCCGGGTGGACGAAGAAGAGGCTGAATCAAGCCATCACGACAGGGTTCCCCATCGCCAGTACCCAGATTTGGGGCGCTCTCATCGGGCCCCCCTTCTGGGGAATTCGAGGGTCGACCCAGCCCTCGGGGAACTCGAGCAGATGAGGAACCAGCTCTACCACTTGACCCAGAAGATAGCTGACCTTGAGCAGCCGGATGACAGAATTGAACCATATGATGGGCAAGGATCCTCCTCCGATCTGTATCACGGTCGAAGGCAGAGGGCCTTCGCTCGACATATTCGGGAAGAGAAGATCGGTCTTCACGACCGGGTTCCGGTCAATCTTCCCCACTATGATGGGAGTTCCGATCCAGACGACCATTTGCTACAATTTGAGAATGCCATCGATGTCTATCGACTTTCAAATGGAATGATGACCAAGTTTTTCGCAACCACCCTCTTCGGGGTGGCACGACAATGGTTCGCCCGGCTCGAGCCTGAGTCGATCCACTCTTTCGAGGAGCTGGCCGATCGTTTTCTGCACCATTTTGCAGCCAAGAAGGACACCAAATTACCACACACCCACCTACACGGAATCCGCCAGCAGGAGGGCGAGTCCCTCCGGGATTTCATGACCCGGTTCAACAACGAAGTTCTGCGGGTCGACGACCCACGGATCGATTTTGTTAACTTCGCCCTATACATCGCCCTCCGCCACGAAGATTGCGCAAAGGCCATTGTCCTTAAACCCCCATGGTCGATGAGGGAACTTCAAACACTCACTTCCAGCTTTATGATCTCCGAAGAGATGCACAACATCAAACATGGGGATAAGGAGAAGAAGGAGCCCAAAGAAAAGAAGGAAAAAGGGAGGGCATAAGAAAGACAAGGAGCATTGAGAGAAGCGGGAATCGCCGATCAAAAGATACTCCGACCTCACACCCCTGAACTCCTCTCGGGGTCACATCTTTTCGGTCACTGATCGAAAGTTGTTCAAAACGCCGAACAAGATCACCGAGGGGAAGGGGGCAAGGAAATCAGGTAAATACTGTGCCTTCCACAAACAGTATGGGCATGTCACCGACGACTGCTATGCCATTCAAAGTGAGATCGAACGCCTCATACGAAAGGGCCTACTCAAAGAATTCGTTGCCGCTCATATGGAAGCTCCGACCCAAAGAGAACAATCGCGATCTCCTCGCTCCCCCCTGGCGAGCCACAAAGCATCTCCGTCTCGGAGGAGCGGGAAGGAGCCGATCGATCACAACCTACCGACCAGAGGATTCATCAACACTATTGCTGGGGGACCGATCGATGGAGATTCTCGATCGAGCAGGAAACGCACGGCACGGAAGCTGGAGCAAGGAAGTACGGGATCACCTCCTCCCGATCGAGTTCATCAAGTCAATAGCATCGAGTCTAACACTATTGTATTTAGTGATAGGGATATCGATGTAAACCGCCCATTGGGAGAGGGTGAGTCACCCGAAGTCCCGATGGTGATCACTGTTGACGTGTCAAACTTTGCTGTGGCACGCACCTTAGTCGATAATGGAAGCTCAGCCAACGTTCTTTTTTACTCCGCGCTCCAAAAAATGAACCTAGGAAATATAACGATGCAGCCGGTCAATACCCCTCTTGTCAGGTTCGGGGGGTCGAAAATCACACCGATCGGCACCGTGCGAATGTCGACCTCTCTAGGGGAAGCACCCCGAAGGCAAACCCTGCTTATAGATTATCTTGTCGTGGACGCCTCGTTCGCGTACAACTTGATCTTGGGACGACCTGCCCTCAACCAATTTCGGGCGATAGTCTCAACCTACCACCTCAAAATCAAGTTCCCTACCCCTTCAGGGGTGGGGGAGGTCAAATGCAATGTTCGCGACGCTTGGAGGTGTTATACAGTATCATTGGAAAGAGAGAAGCAAGTTTCGCAATCTTCCCCGTCGGTTGTCCCGTCGATAAATGTCGACCTTGATCTTCCAGAAGGGACCTCTTCCCGAAAGCGGAAAAACGAGGACTCCCGGATCGAACCAATCGGAGAACCTAAAGTCATCGAGCTAGTCCCCGGGAACCCGGAGAAGATAACGCGGATTGGCTCACAATTGGGGGAAGAGAAGGAAATAATGCTGATCGAATTCCTGAGGGAGAATGTCGATGTGTTTGCCTGGAGCCCATCGGATTTTCCTGGGATCGACCCAGGTGTGATCGTTCATCGCCTCAATGTCGATCTGACAGTTAAGCCGGTTCAGCAGAAGAAAAGAACCTTTGGGGAAGAAAGAAATAAGATAATCGCGGAAGAAGTCGACGAGCTCCTCAAGGCAGGGTATATAGTCGAAATACAGTACCCGGATTGGCTTTGCAATGTCGTCGTGGTCCCCAAGTCGCTCGGGAAGTGGCGCATGTGCAATGACTTTACGAATTTGAATAAAGCCTGCCCGAAGGATCCATATCCACTACCCCGGATCGACCTCCTGGTCGATTCGACCGCCGGATGCCAAATGTTGAGTATGATGGATGCCTTTCAAGGTTACTACCAAATTTATATGGCGCCCGAGGACCGGTCGAAAACATCATTTGTGGTCGAGCAGGGGGTCTATTGCTTTTTGGTAATGCCGTTCGGATTGAAGAATGCAGGCGCGACCTACCAAAGGTTGGTGAACAAAATGTTCAAGGAACTAATCGGCACGACCATGGAGGTGTATGTCGATGACATGATTGTCAGGAGCGATCGAGAGGCCGATCATCTCGATCACCTGAAAAATACGTTCGCCATTCTCCGGCAGTATGGCATGAAGTTGAAACCCTCAAAATGCACTTTTGGGGTCTCGGGGGGGAAGTTCCTGGGGTACATGGTCAGCCAGCGAGGAATTGAGGCGAACCCAGCCAAACTCGAGGCGATTCAGGAAATTGCGACGCCACGAACCATCCGAGATGTGCAGTGCCTTTGTGGCCGCATTATTGCGTTGAATCGTTTCATCTCCAGATCTGCCGATCGGAACCTGCCCTTCTTCAAGACCCTCCGATCCGCAGTGCGCCGACCCACTGGTACGGGTGCGCCACCGCCGGTCGACGGGGTCGACCAGAGGAGGAGGCCAGTTTTCGAATGGCCAGAGGAGTGCGAGAAGGCGTTGGCCGATCTGAAAGCATACCTATCATCCCCACCCTTACTCGCTAAACCCGTCGAGGGGGACCCTTTATACCTCTACATAGCTGTGTCTGACGATGCCATAAGCTCGGTAATCATCACCATAGTGGATAGGGTCCACCGACCGGTGTATTATGTGAGCAAAGTCCTCCAGGGAGCAGAAAAGAACTACTTGGAGATCGAAAAATTTGCGCTGGCCTTGGTTACCGCCGCTCGAAAGTTGCGCCACTACTTCCAGTCACATCCTATTGTGGTCCTGAACAACCAACCCCTGAAGCAAGTGTTGTCCAAGCCGGACGTTTCGGGGAGGATGACCAAGTGGGCTGTCGAATTAGGGGAGTTTGATGTCTCTTTCCAACCGCGAACGGCGATCCATGCACAGGCTTTAGATGATTTCCTACTCGAGAAGGTGGGAAAATCGACTGAACCCGAGCAGCCAATCGAACCGTGGACTATGCACACGGATGGCTCCTCGACCTCTCAGGGAGGGGGAGCCGGGGTATATTTAAGAAGTCCGGATGGTCTGGAGCTCGAGTTCGCCATAAAATTAAATTTTGCGGTCACCAACAACGAGGCAGAATACGAGGCTCTAATTGCTGGAATGAAGATTGCTGCCGATTATGGAATTCACCATCTGCAAGTCTTAGTCGATTCTCAGCTGGTCGCAAGTCAGGTCTCAGGGGCATAGACACACAGGAGATCTCCATGACAAAGTACCTGAGAAAGGTGAAGGCGTTGAAGGACTTGTTCGCCTCCTTCACCCTGGACCAGGTGCCAAGGGAGGAAAACGAGCGAGCAGATGCTCTATCCAAATTTGCAAGTTCCCAGAAGGGGACAAGGAGCCGATCGATTGCGTTTACGGTTGCCGACGAGCACGAAATTGATCAAGACTCCGCCGAGCAGGTGCTTTCCGTCGAGTTGCCGGAGCCATCGTGGCAAGACGAGATAAGGTGTTACCTCACGGATGGGACCTTACCCGGTGACGCCGTTGCCGCTCGGAGAGTCAGGTACCGTGCGACTCGTTTCGCACTCGATCGGTCCGGAAGGCTCTTCAAGGAGTCTTCCGTCGGGCCGCCTCTACGCTGCCTCGATCAACAAGAAGCGATCGAGGTGATGGACTCCGTTCACGGGAGGAGTTGTGGGAATCACTCGGGCGGCCGGTCTCTAGCTCATAAAATTACCCGGAGCGGCTTCTTTTGGCCAACCCTGGTCGAGGATGCCAAATGCTTTGTCCGAAAATGCCCGAAGTGTCAGTACCACTCCAACTTAAACCACCGACCCCCCATGGAAATGATCAGTGTGGATATATCATGGCCGTTTGACCAATGGGGAATAGACATTGTGGGGCCTTTTTCCCTAGCCACCGGCCAGCGAAAATACGCAATCGTTGCGGTCGAATATTTCACCAAGTGGGTCGAAGCGGAGGCGGTCGCGAAAATCACTGACGCCTCCGTTCGATCCTTTATCTGGAAAAAACATAATATGCCGTTTTGGGTTTCCTAGAGTGCTGATTTCTGACAACAGAACCCAGTTTCAGAGCAGAAGGACAGTCGAATGGTGTAGAGAGCATGGGATCGAGCAGCGATTTACGTTCGTCGGAAATCCCCAGTCGAACGGCCAAGCTGAGGTGACTAATCGGATACTAATACAGAACCTGAAGACAGTGTTGGGGGCCCATAAAGGCGAGTGGGCAGACGAACTCCCCGGCGTTCTCTGGGCCTACCGAACGATCCCCCGATCGGCCACAGGACAAACCCCATACGCCCTCGTTTATGGCTCAGAGGCCGTCATCCCTGCGGAAATAATGCATGCTACGGCTCGAGTTGCCCATTTCGACCCCCTCGAGAACAGTCTTGTGCGCGAGCACGAGCTGGAGGTCATTCAAGAGTTAAGGGATCGGGCCTGGGTCAAAATGCAGAATTACAAGGCGGCCGTCGCCAAGTTGTACAATAAGGGGGTGGTCCCTCGAAATTTCCAGGTGGGCGATCTCGTCCTCATAAAGGTCGAAGTTTCACGTAATGTGGGCAAACTCGACCCGAATTGGGAATAGCCGTATAAGATAACAAAGGTCTCAAAAAACAACGCTTATCGATTGGAAGACCTATCCGGTCGAGAACTCCCCCGACCATGGGGAGCCGGGAACTTAAGGAGATTCTTCATGTAGCCGATCGGCACCTTTCTGTTCAACTTATGTCTTTAGTGAGATCTGTTCGAGATGTTTGTCGATCGGTTATGTCTTTTCTGTTCGAGGTTTTTGTCGACCGATTATGTCTTTTATGAGAACAGTTCGATTACCCAGTTTGATTCAAATACGTTGTTACAATTGGTTAAAATCGAGCAGACAACAAAAGGAACCGAACGGAAGAAAACGATGGAAAAAATGATGTCAATGAGTTTATATCATTGCTGATTGTTCAAGCGGTTACAAAACGGGGGTAGGGGAGCTAATCTATTACATTGATATCCTCCCCATCGATATGGTCTTCGGCCCCTCCTTCGCCGCTTCCCGGATCAACCTGAGCCGGTCCTTGCACCTCCATAGGGCTCCCTTCGCTATGGCCGTCCACATCCTGGTCGAGCTCTCGCTCGATATCTTCCAGGGCCTGTTTTTGGACGAGGTCGGCAGCGTATTTGAACTCGTCGTCGGGGAAGAGCGTGTTGGACGGACCAGCTCCACCAGCAGAGTCGATCACCTGGCATGACTCATCCCGGTCGAGACCAATGTCGTCTCGATTGAATCCGTCTGGGATAAACCCCAAATACTCCAGCTGCCGCACCGCCAAGTCGAACGCCCCGTTGAGGCGGGGGAAGGATTTCACCGTGCAGGCCGTGTCAAATACGGGGCTCTTGAGGAACCTCTCGACGGCCGCCCTCGATATAGCCTGCTCTCGATCGGCGAGCTTCTGCAACTCCTCTCGAACGCCAGCTTCATGGCCCTTGTTATAGCCCCGGTCGTAAGAAGCCCTCTCCTCTCGTCGAGCAAGGTCACGGGCCCGCTCGGTTTCGCTAATCTCTCGGAACTTGTCCTCGAGGGATTTCTCGAGGACCGCGTTCTGTTTCTCTTGGTCCGCGAGCTTCTTCTCCGCCAGCTCCCGCTCGGATTGGGCGACGGCCAGCATTGTCTTGAGCTCCTCGATTTTATGCTTAAGCTGCCCGGGCTCGTTCTTAGCTGCCAGTTGATACATCTGCTTGTATCGATCCTTCCCTTCCTTGTACACCTCCACTCGACGGTGTACATGGAAAAACGCCTGGGACGCCATCTGCAAACCAAACACAGCGATCGATTAGGAAGGACAGGAGATATCGACCGCTCAAAAACAAAAACGTCGATTGGAAAGATCACTTACTCCGATTACACCCCTCTCGAACCAACGGTGGATCTGGGGGAGGCTTTGAGTGAGGTGATCCTCCTCGAACTGGCACCCTTGTGACAGGTGCGCGATGTGGGCCTGATCTCGACCCCGGAAAGTGCTGATCGACTGCCCCTCGGTCCGACGCACCGCTCGCTCGGAAGGGCGGTCGAACGCCAGTATCCTCTACTCCTCGTTGGAGTCCGAGGACTCCGATAGCTCGTCCCGACCGGCGACTTCTTTTCCCTTGCCCTTGCTGGTGTGGTCGGGCGCCCTCTTTCTCTTCGTGCCGGTCGCAGGGGCGCCTCCCTCTCTGATCACCACTCCGGTCTGAGTCGGTCTGGTCGGGGTTGCTTCCAAAGGCGCGACGACGGCCGTCGCGGATCTCTCGCCCGTAACCACGACCTCCTGATCGATTTCGGGCCTTGCTGCCGACCTGGCCCTTAGTGGAGTAACTGTGGGGGTCCCGGCCTGCGCGGCTTGGGCTCCTCGACCACCCGATGGGGCCCGAGTGCCCCTCGACACTGATCCCCGCTGGCTCGAAGAGCGTGCTGCAGCCCGCTCATTCTTCTTCTTTTGGGCTGCGGCGAGTCGGGCCAACATGGTCCTTTGAGCGTCCATTAGAACTTCGCTGTCTGCAAGAAAAAAACCGATCGTCAGAAAATTGTACACAAACTCGGCTCGCATTAAGAAGTAGATCGGAGTCTAAAGCATATACCGAGAACCACCCCTTCGGGTGCTTCGACCGGGGAAATGCCTGCTCGATTTAAGAAATGCTCCTCTAGGAGATAGCCGCTCCACATCAGTCCCCGCTCGATTTGTTTGGTCCGGAAAAAAGGGTCCTCCCAGGTCGGATTCCCCACACCCTCGAACTCGATCTTTTCGATCTCATCGTTCTAGAGGTTCCGAACGGGGAGCCCCGACGGGAGATGGACGAAGAAAAACTTCGATTTCCACCGCTCCCCGTAGGACGACTGCCGGGTCTGGATTATCCTTGACCCGGAACGGGCCATGATATAGAAGAAGCCGCCCCGTTCTCCCGGACCCGACCGGGCAGAGTTCTGAACCTTAAAAAAGGCCGCAGAATTCTTTATCGATGGGGCTTGGCCTAGGGCCCTCATCATAACTATAAAGCTGTAAATTATGCAGTGGGAGTTCGGAGAAAGCTGTGCGGGAGGAAGATCTAAGAAATTATAAATCGCCGCCGCGTCGGGCGATATAGGGAACCTAAACCCGTTCCACAGCGCCTCCAAGTGGATAGCGACTGTGTTCGGGGGAGGACTCCCCATTCGCGATCCGACAGGTGGCGCGTAAGCGTGAAAGTTTACGGGGATATAGAACTTGGTTACAGCGTTCGAAACCTCGGTCGGAGTCATCGTCGACGGAATATCGTCGTGCTCCCGTTCGGTACGATATGAACGAGGAGCGCCGACTTTGTCGTCGACCTCTTCCACCTCATCGGCCGCGGCATGCTCAACCTCCCCCTCGACACCTGAGGAGGACGAGCTGCTGCCCGAACTACTCTCCTCGGAGCTACCCTCGGAGGAACTATCTAATCCGACCTCTCTAATGACTCTACGGCTAGCCATGAATGAACAAGGAATAAAGAATGCTGAGTCAGGAGAGTTACCTAGATGAGAGGCGGATCGGATCGACCTAAAGTTGGGAGTTTCGAACAGGCTGGGGGGAGACAATCGATCGGCACGGCTCTAGGGAATCTTGCGAAATGGTGAAGTCAACGCTCGCGTCCGCCGCCCCTATTTATAGACGGGTAAAAACCGCCCTCGGGAATATCAAACGCCGCCATTATTACAGCTGTGACTTTTCAAATTCTGGCGGTAAAAACCTGATCGATCTCACTCCTCCTGGTCGGCTGGTCTGCCGACCAGGGGAGTGGGGGGCTAATGACGGGGCATATTTCCGACCTGTAGACCGGCCGTTCTCGTTCCCCCAGGATCACATCGAGTCCTCTCGACGGGAACCGAACAGCCCTGCGGCTTCCCTCCTTGTCGGCTTACTGGGCATAACGATTTCTTCTAGAAGTCCTCCCCTCGACATACCGTTCGATATGCGTATCGATCGGGCCCATTCCGCATTCAACGGCTCCCTGCAGGCGTTAAATGCTCCGTCAGACAAGGCATGGGGGAGCCACCTAATCCCATGCCTCATTAATGACCCTACCCCCTAGTCTACAGGGTGCGCACGTCGGCCCCCGGCAGCCTATTTGGCTAGGTGGGCCCCCCGGGAGCGGGGCCTATTGGTACATGGTATAAATACCCCTGCATTTATGGTAAGTGAAAAAATTAATTACATTCAACGCCCTTACTCTGTTCAAATTACTAAAAATCGATCCGCTGACTTAAGCATTGGAGGGTCATAGCCGAGACCCATCTCGGCTAGCTCACGTTGCTATTTCCCTTTGTTGCAGGCTAACTTCCCGATCAAACACATCCATTTCCATAACCGACCAGGGTAATCGACCGGAGTCGAACAGCTTCCAGAAACGACCCGCACCAGTTATTATTATTATTAATAATAATATTGTTATTATTATTATTATTAGTCGATTGTATTAAGACTAAGATTGTTATTGGGCAAATCCTATTAGGCTCAGGATTATTGGACGAATTTTATTAGGTTGAGGAATCTTTCATGATCTACAAATCCTATAGTGTATCAAATTAGGATTTAACATTATATTGATTGGACACTTAAGGTTATACACACAAACTAAATATATATATATATATGTGTATATATTTATATATACCAAGAGAGTGAGTATAGGCGGGACCGAACAAACATGAGCATCGACATTGAATTCCAGCACAGTAATTCTTGTAAGTCCTTGCAGGTTCATCATTGGTAAGCTTTTAACCAATCCTTTGTATCATGACTTCATCTTTCAAAACTATCGAAAGATTGGGATAGAGAAATATTAGTTCACCATTTAATATCCAACTGCTCATGAATGTGCAAGTTTATATGGTCTTAGGCACGTGTATATTTACATATATATATATATACATATAGATTTATGTAAAGTTTAGAGTTATATAAACATACTTTAGTGGACATATGGATATACATATATATGTATATTTAGACAAATCATGACGGCACGTGAATGGGTATTGTAAGCTTATACGACCTTTAGCAGCATATGATCTTAGGTGGTTTTTTATTTTTTTGCTATTCACGGGTCCGTGTTGTTCTAGGTAATGATGAGGGCAACTAGTTGATTTGGCTTGACAATGCATGTACGTATTAGCGATTATATATATATACACCTTTAGTATTTTTAGGTCATATATATTGACTCATAAGTCTATATTTATATTATTAGATTTCGATCAGTCACGACTAAAATTTGGCCCTCCTGTGGATAATAATAGTAGTGTCCGAACTCGCTTGTTATTTCGAACCCACTTAACGGGGTTGTAGTTAATGCCTTTCTACGAGTAATAATAATAGTGTCCGAACCCACCTAACGTGGTTATAGTTAGGGCTTGATCAAGTTGACCAATAGAAATTCCAAGTATTCATCAGCATGGATTTGTAAAGGAATGTGTTTGATTTTGTTATGTTATCTGTTTTGCTATTTGAAAGTATAAAACTTTGATTTTGAAACTTATGTGTTTTACAATTATGATTTTTATGTTCTATGTATATGTAACTTGCTCAAATTTGATAGAGGATCAAGAGATCCCTTACTAGGCGAGTGTGCTAACACCGGTAATGACTATTTTGTAGAGGATAGTAGCGACGAGGGTGACGAGGGCTAATTTTGGAATTGGTGATCATATTGAAGTCGTCGTTGGCTAGAGAATGAAGTATTATTATTAGTTACGTTATTTTATTTAAGACCTTATTTATAGACACTATTCTAGCTTAGTTTTCTCGATAATGTTTTTTGAACTAGAGTTGTAATAGTTGGGGTTATTGTCTTTTTTGATGTTAATTGAGGTTTTTTTTTAATAAACATTTTATGGTTTTTAGTTAGTATGTTCTAATTTTCGTAGCTTGGTGTCTCTAAGTCTTTTCAGGCTAAGGGCATCGTCGTACCGCGTCTTGGATTCGGGGCGTGACATGGATCAGGTGAATGGACCCCACCCATGCACCCCACGATCCAAATTAAGCTACATATTATATGTATTTTATTAAAGATTTAATACATAATACGTGGCTGGATCTAGACCACATGATGTAAATACCCGATTCATGAAAAAAAATCATAGTTTAGTTCTATCTTCTCTTTTTTCTATCCTATGCTTTTGTATCTTTTCTATTTTTAATATTTCTATAATTTTAATATTATTCCAATGTCTTTTTCAATATTCTTTTTTTCCTTTTTTATAAAAATATAAATTTATATTACTTTGAAAAGAATGGCCAAAGCACATAATAAATTGCATATATGCATATGTGTGTACTATTTTGATACCTTGAAATTTATAGCTCTTGTTTTCTGGTTTTTCTTTTCTTTTTTCTTTTTAATTCATCCTGTGATATGAGGAACATGTTAGGTTTTCCATGCAAAGTCCTTGCAATTTATTTAAAAGTTTCTATCTCACGTTCGTAATACCAAATAAAATTTGTTCTAAATGTGAAAGTAGACAAATTTAATGTTCTAAAAATACAATTTTTCCCAAAACATACAGAAACACAAAGTCTTTATTCCTTCAATGCTTGAATGGTTTTTCTCCAACTATCCCATTTCTCCAAGTGCAATAATACCCTCCAGTGTCAATGAAAACTTGAAGGCTTTCATTTCCGAAGCCCCGTTGTTCCTCTAACAATTGTTTTGCTGAATTGACAACAGATCCATTACAATAATCCACATGAATTGAACACAATGTCTCTATTTCTCCAATACCAGGTGGGATCTCCTTCAAACACGAGATTCCCCAAAGTCGAAGGCTCCGAAGAACAGGGAAATGAGATTTTTCTGCTCTCCAGTAATCAATATCCATCCATTCCAATGACAATGACTTCAATCGAAGAAATTCCCCTTCAGTTGGATTCCACTCATACCCTATGATGACAATTTCTCTAAGCTTAAGCACTTCAAGATTGGGCAACGAACCAATAATCGTCATGTATTCCCAAGGAATTTTGCCAATTAAACTCAAGTTCTTCAGTGAATTGGGAAAGATACCAATGAGTCCCGAGGCCATCTCGTTCAAACTAAAAGATACCTTGTTCCACAGAACATCTAGGCATTCTAGGGACAATGATTCAAGTTTCTGAAGATTGACAAGATTTTGGAGAGGAAAGGAAGACCGTTCAGTGTCTATGTAGCATAATCCGAGTACCTTTAGATTTGGGATTCTTTCAAGAACCTCCTTTGAACAACCGAAATTTGTTATGTTGGAAAACGTAATTAGGTTTTCCAAAATAGTGCTATCTCTATTGTGAATTTCAGTAACTTCAGGATCAAAGAAACCACCTTCTCCAGCTATTCCTTCAGCTACAAGATGCCTAAGTTGCCGCATCTCCCATATTTCTGATGGTAAAGATACTCCTTCCTTGGACCACAAAATTAAAGTTTGCAGATTCCAGAACATGGATATTGAACAAAATATCAATTTAAAATCAATATCAATAGGTAGGAAATGGAGGCACCGCAGTTTCGTGGGTTGTAGAAATTCTTCACAGGGCTTACAATGGTAGTCCAACGTATCTATTCCCCTGACTAGTCTTAATCTATTAAGATGTGGATACATTTTACAAACATCGCACACATAACAACGGGCAAGTGTTGTTGCTTGGGAACCAACAATGACTTGCGGGAGATACGTCCTTGCCCGTTCTTCTCCATTATTACCACATAAGACGCAAATGTTTTCATATGCCATTCTACCAACCCATTGTACTTTGGAGACACAATAAAAATGTTCTCTACAAGATTCTTTAAGGCTTAAGTCCCTTACAAGGTCATGAATGCTATAGCTTCCATTGTACTTCGATCTGTTACTCAAAATCGAGTTTCTATCGGCAAGATCTTTCAAGTATTCTAATGCAACCTCTTCAAGGCTTTTACCATCTATCGATTTTATAAATCCCTCAGCAATCCACAACATGATTAATTTACTGGCCAGAATCTCTTCATCTTCACGAAAAACTCCCAAATATAGGAAACAAGGTTTAAGATGAATAGGCAAGTGCTTGTAGCTTAAAGACAAAATCTTTAAGCATTGTTCATCACCTCCTGAATTAGCAGCTGAGTTCACATTTTGTGCAACAAACTCCCAATACTCTAGTGTCATGTTAGAGTTTGCAAGCAACCCACCAATTACAACAATTGTTAGAGGGAGCCCTCCGCAACTTTCTACAATTTTCTTCCCAATTTTTTCCAATTCTAGAGGGCAAGCTTCTTTTCCAAAGGCCATTTCACAAAACAAATTCCAACTTTTATCCCGGTCTAGAAAATCCATGAAATAAGGTATAGAATCCAAGGAAACAACAACCTTTGTGAGCCTAGTAGTCAACATAATTCGACTCCCATTCCCATTTTTTGGAAAACATGACTTTAAATCCTCCCAAACTTCGATACTCCACACATCGTCCATAACAATCAAATATCTTTTGCCAAATAAACTTTGGTAAAATTGTTTTCTTAATTCAGGCAGATTTTCACTGGTTTCACCAACTTTTCCTTCACCACGTAGATAGCCTGAAATAATTTCTAGAACACTATATTCTTGAGATATTGTGAACCAAATATATTTGTCGAAGTGGTCATTGACATGTTGATTGTCAAAAACATTTTTAGCTAGAGTCGTCTTACCGATGCCTCCCATACCGACGATCAAGACAATTTGGAGACAATTTTCATCTCTCATGAGCTGATCCACGACTCGAACCAAGTGCTTATCAAACCCCACCATAACATTCTTACCACCTGAAAGAGGCTTCGACGAAACAGTAGGTGGGGAAACTCTGGCCTGGTTTTCTTGGCCGGATCTTTCTTCTTTAATCATCATCAACTCTTTCTTTATGGAATCAATCTTTTTAATTACTTTGTCTAGGTCGTTGCAGAAGGATGAGAGGCCTGTGAGAAAACAATTAAACTAGATTCGTTAATTCAACTAAGTTTAATATATTAGACTAAGTACATGCTTTATAAAATTATATTCGATTTTATTTCAGGAGAGACAAATTTTGCTATAAATGTCTTTTGATGCAAGTTTGTGTGTAGTTAGTAATGTTACATCAAATTTTATAGTATTATATGTTGTAATTACAGTGATATAAAAATTAAAAAAAATGAATATTTATATTAAAATAATGATTGAAAGATATATTTATTTTTGAATGATATGATGCTATGAAATAATTATAATTTTTCAATAATAATACAAAACACAATGTAAGCATGCATTGAGAACTATGTAATATAAATTTATTATAAAAAGGAAAAATACTATTACTTTTATGAAAGACTAAGAACGACAGTGTACAAATACTATTACTTTTGTTTTTTGAAACTTTTACATATTAACTTTTGTGGTAGCCTGAAAGTATTGTTTATGTATTAATTATTATTTAGACGAGTCATTTATTTATTTAACGTTTCCTCCTGCTACTCATGAATCATGAAAAAACTATTTACTTTATCTTTAGATCAAGCTTTTTATATTATATATATATGTATCATGCAATATTGAGAATTATATATAATTAAATATTTGAAATATATTTTTATTTCTAATAAAGTTGTTTTACTTTCATATTGAGAAGTACTTTATTGAGAATAAATTGTTTAATATTTTGTTCATTATAGTTGTGCTGAAAATAAGTTATTTTGTATCTTGAGAAATATTGAGAACAAAAAAAAGCGTGGGTTGCATGTTGTTCCTAATACATGTCTAATAAAATACTTTTTCTACATAATATACGTACACAAAATATATATTATATTATGTATGTATTTATATATTATATTTTATAATTATAATATGTATTATAATCACTATAGTAGATATATATATATATATATATATATAGTGGACGCAGCCTTTATAATTTCAAAGATTTATAATATATATATATATATATGTATATATGTATAAAAAAACAAAAATCTGAAATAAAAGTCGCCCCAATAGGCACGACATCTGTCAAAAAAATATATGCTGTAAAACATAAAAGTATTTATACATATAACATACCCGTAATTATATAATACATTATAGTGATGTGTGTGTGGTTAGGTACAGTATATATGTCATAGGTAGAGTAGAGTAAGAAATTATTTGTCACCATTGCCCGACATTCGCTGAAGATTATGACAATAAATAACCAAATAAATGAAGTCGCCCTAGCTGGAGCTGACTTTTGGCAAAAATAAATAAATAAATAAACTTGTTTGCATAATTGCCAGACATTTGGAAAGTGGAAATAAAATAAATCAAATAAAAGATCATCCTACCCAAGTTAAATAATTTTATATTTTAATCTAATAATTAAAAGTGTTTTAAAATATATTTTTATTTTAAATTACTGTGAGATATCTTTTTAAAAAAAGCTTTTTTTGGATTTTTTTATTTATATATATATTTTTAAAAAATCCATCAAAACAAAAGTTTTTTTATTCTAAAATATTTTTTTTTCCCCAAAAATAAGTGCTTATTCTACCTGTGTCAGAAAGGCTCGTGTTTGCAGATCTTTGACAGAGTTGATCCACTACATGAGACTCAATAACATCTTCTGCTTCATTGGCAACATCAGCAATTTGCCTCGCCAGATCTTCTTTATCTGTTGAAAATCTTTGAGAACAATTTTCAAGAAAATCTAACAAGAAACTGACCTTTTCGCGGAGAGTTTCAATTTGATTTATGTCGAAATGAAGCCGGCGATGAACAGAATGTTGAAGGTTGTCTATAACATGCATAAGAGAAACTACAACTGCATAAGCTGATGCTGCCATCTTAGATCGATGATCTTAATTTGTGCACACAATTCAAATCTTAATTTTTTCCTTTTTCTCTTCATTTTTCGTGGGGAAAAAGGACTGAAATAAACAAAGTGCAATAATTGAAATCCAGGACCACCCATGTTAGAACTGTCCTCTCAGTGGAACTTTATGATAAAGTGAGTGCATTTTGATCAGATTTGTCATCACAAAAATGATCTTAATTAACTATGAGGAAAGAAATGTCATGTGTTGAACTTTGTCTCTGTAATTTTTACATGTACTACTTAATAAAAAAAAAATGCTCAATTAAGATATTATAAATTGTCATTATAAGCAGATACTATAGAATTTTTTATTTTAAAAAATTTTGATGATATTTTATAGCTTCTGTAAAATATGTGCTAGTGCAAAAAAAATATTATTTATAGTGGCACTTTTTGTGGACTTGCCTCAATTTCTATATTTATGTCGACATATTTTTGAAGAAGTGTTATGTTAATGTGTCTAATTAATTTTTTTTTAATTATTGATAGTATATATATATAAATATATATATATCTCTTCAATTATTTCACTCTTGATCATGCGATCCATATTTTTTTCAGGTTCAGAAGAATGAGTTATGCATATTACGGCCACAAGAATTCATCAGGCTTATATATATGATGATGTGATAAGAATTAATATGGTTTTTATTGTCTTATTTATTTAGTGTGGAATGTGTAACATATTCGGTTACTAATGAAAGAATTCATCTATTGCGATCAACAAAAAAGGTTTCCTTGATGGACAAAGAACAATAAAGAAAATTTATGAGAGGTTCCCAGTTAGAGTTAATATATATAAAATAAACCTGAGAAAATTTGCGTTTTTTTTTTTTGTCAAGAAATTACCTACACATTTCCATATTATAAAGAAACTACCAACACATTTCCATATCATCCAAAATCCACAAATTGATTATCAAATCTGCATATCCGGCCAGAGTAATTTAAAATTGACGTATTTATAAAAGGAGAGGACTAAATCATAAAAATAAAACGAAGAGAGAAAAATTAAAATTTGGCTGAAAGTCGAGGACAAAAATTGCAATTAACCCTTAAAATCGGCCTTCAGAAACGCAAAAGTTGCCAATTAACACAAGTATAACTAGACGAACCTTTCTACTTTACAGTTCACATGATTCTTTGTCTACTTCCAAAGCCAACATTTACATGCTTAATGAATGAAAGGTCAGTCCCTGAACTTGAGATACAAATAAAACTATTATTGAAGAAAGGCAATCAGGGCAGAGCTAGGATTTTAATTTTGGAGGCGATTCTTTTTTTTTTTTTTTTTTTTTATAAACTACAGAAAAAAAAGATATAAAATAAAATTTTGCAAGCACAATCCATGAATAAGCGTCACATTCAAGACTCTAATTTAGCTGAAAATGAAGTTTGGTTCTCTATCTTCCATCCTACACTTTTGTATCTTATATTCCTATGCCTTTTTCAATACTCTTTTTCCTTTTTTTTAAAAATAAAATCATAATACTATATTACTTTGAAAGGGATGGCTGAAGCACATAAAAGAATTTCATATTTGTATATGCGTGTGTTATATTTTGATATTTAGAGATGTTATGAGTTTGGAGGAACAGAAAGAGTTTCTCTAAATAATTGGAACTGATAAAACTAAATATGTAAGTTGTCATAATTGAACTCCAAAAACAATAAAAAAAAAATTCTTTAAATAAATGCTTATTTTATTAAATTTAAATTAATTTGGAGGGACAATCACACCCACATTTCCTGAGTTTAGATGAAATTACAGACAACTCCCTCGTATTTCAAAAATTACAAATATCCTCTAAGGTATGTATAAGTTTAACAAAATTCATCTTTCATTAAAGTAAGGCAGGACATAATTGCATATTGCATTTTTTGTGTTTTCAGTGGTGTTTTGATATGGAATTTACCTTGTCTTAACAAGTTCCAGATGTACATGTGAAGTCATTTTTTTTTTTTTCTATTTTAAAGTATTAGCCGTGTCGAATTATACAGTAATGCTCGGTAGTAATTGTTGTAGTATAAAATAAAATTATTTTGCGAAAGTTGGTAGAATCACAAAATTGATTAAGAAGTTTTGTCGGACTTGACGAATCGCATCCATCGGTGGCCGGGGTGACTATTATGATGACAGATAGTTACTAATAATTTTGAAAGCTACTGTCAGGTTGGGATTTTTTTTCAGTTAAACAATGACAAATTTTGAGGAGTTGACAATTTTCAAAATAGAATGGGATTATTTGTAATATCACCTAAATTCAGGGGAAATAGGCGTATATAATTGTCCCTGATTGAATTCTGCAGAAATAATAAAAACAAATGTCTAATTTTTATAGTTTCGCCATTGATTTATGGCTGCGATTGTGATTTCTAAAAGCAAAATGCCGGCCTCGACATTTCCATTTTCTGCTGGAACTGTGCTTGTAATTTTGATGTACACTTTGAATCTCTACAGCCGACCTTGAACAAATGTAAAAGTCAATTTCAATCAAAATCGATCTCAACTCCTACTTCTGTTTTATTAGAAACCATTTTGCATCTATTAGTTTTGAAGAATTATTAATGACTTGACAAAGTGGATATTTTCATGGTTATAATGCTTAACATTCCATTGCTCTGTAACCAAAATGACTTTTGATGCGTTACTATCTTGGCCAAGCGTTTACATTTTTTGACTTGTTTGTAAATTGAGCTTAGCATTAAATTTTGCCTTAATATTTTCCTTGATAGCCAAACAATCAATATAATTTTCTGTTGTCTACGAGGTTGTAGACCAGTAGTGGGGGATTTGAACTATTTTCTCGTCTTCCTTTCCTCTTTTAGTGTGTGTGTATGCACATGTGTGGCGTTCTAGCTAACATTTATAGGATGTCTCGAATTGATTATATAAAAAATATTATTTTCTCTTGTATTTTCTTTTCTTTTTCTAACGAAATTCCTTGTACCAAATATAACGTTACGGTTGGAACATAGATGCTTTTATTTAAATTTGGATTGACTACTTATTAGTTCCAATTTCATGAACTCAGTAATTTCTAACAATGACCTATCCTTCGTGGGACTTATCAAAAGAAATGCAGACACAATAAGTATCGCATTCCACAAATCTCGCATAGCTGAAAATGAAGATCTTCACTCTGATTTAGGTGAGAAAGAGGGCTAAATTTCATCATTTGAGATTTTTTTATTGCAAATCGTGTTTATTTTCTATTTTATTTTATGGATATATACCAAGTGTAAAGATCACAAACCAAACATATATTATAACAAATAACTTTATACTTCTATCGAAAAAAAAAACAAATAACTTTATACACATGGCATGAATATATATTATGAAACAAAAGATGAAATATCATTTTGTAATAGAAGATCTTCTCGGAAATTTCATAATAGCTCAAATCAGCTCGACATCACTAGTTATACAAACAAACCTCTTTTATATATATATCCGGACTGGCTCAAAATACAGAACAAGTAAATTTTACAAACTGCAACAAGATCTTTTTAGTTATTTGACAAAAGAAAACAAGAAGACACTTCTTTTCGAAAGGCAGCCACTTCTGTCACAGCTTTAAACATGGCCTCTTCCCTGCAGTACTCACCACACTCGAAAAGAAAAATAATCAAGAAGATCAGTTAAGAAAATGCAGAACAAAGTTGAGGACAAAAAAAATCACTATCTTGCTGCAAAAAATAACTTCCACAGAAAATGTTGATTTCTGCGAAGAAGGACATATAGTTGTAACTGATCTTGTTTTCTGATTTACCATGAAACTCTATAATAACATAAAGACAAATGCTTTATATAAGTTATTAATTGTTCTTGTAATTACTTTTCATATGATAAAATTATGATCGATCACACTAATGAACAGAAATACTAAGGTTATGTACATTATTAGTAATGGAAAGAAACAAAAAGCTTAAACTGCATGGGGAGAGGGAGAGAGAGAGAGAGAGAGAGAGAGAGATGAGTGAATAAAGGAATAGAGGTCTTTTGCTTCGGAAATACCTTTGAAGTAAAAGAGGTCATGTTTCCTAGTGACTAGAAGAAGATATCATTTCCCTGTGCGGGATCGACAACAGAATCAACACCAGCTAAACAAACAAACTGAACACAAAGTCTTCATATCTCCAATGCCTCAAGGGATTTTCATTAACTATCCCATTTCTCCAAGTGCAATTAGGCTCTCAATCATCAGTAATAAAAACTTGAAGGCTCTCGTTTCCAAAGCTCCGCTGTTCCTCTATTATCTGTTTTGCCGAATCAACAATAGATTTTGTGCAATACCTCAAATGAATTGAACCCAACGTCTCTATTTCTCCAATACCCGAAGGGATCTCCGTCAAATTATCTGTTCTCAAAAGATGAAGGCTCTCAAGAACAGGGAAGTGAGACTTTTCTGCTCTCCAACACTCCAAATCAATCCATTCCATTGACAGTAACTTCAATCGAAGAAATTCCCCTTCAATCGGATTCCATTCGGGCCCTATGAAAGCATTGTATGAAAGGTTAAGCACTTCAAGATTAGACAATGAACCAATGGTCGTCATGTATTCCCAAGGAATGCGGCCCCCGGACAAACTCAACTTCTTTAGTGAATTGGGAAAGGCTATCTCGTTCAAACTGAAAGATACCATGTCCCGCGGAACCTCTACGAGTAGGGACAGTGATTGAAGTTTCTGGAGATTGGCAAGATTTTGGAGAGAAAAGTCTGACCACTTCATGCCTCCATTGGGGTTATTGTAGCGTAATCCGAGTTTCTTCAGATTTGGGATTCTTTCAAGAACCTCTTTTGAACACATACTTTAAGTTATGATATGAGCATGACGTAGGAATTCTAGTGCAATTTCAAGGTCTTATTATTGATACATATTCGGCAATTAGGATCATTAGTGTAATAATAGTTAGAGATTTTATGAGTACTATTTTCAATTTGGAGTTTAGTACTATTTCAATAAAAGTATAATAAGATATGCTCTTTATATTTTTGGGGGATTATCTATGTTTGTGCGAGTATTATAAGTCATTATTTGAGGGGTGAGTTCGTGCAAGATTTCACTAAGTTGAGGAGCATTATCTTCACCTTATTTATTTCTTGTTATTATAGGTTTGATTGATCGGGAGTAGGACATAACCACAAATTCGTTAGAGTTTTAAGAACACTAATAGGTCAAGGTAAGTGGTTTCTTCTCTCTATTTATTTTATAAAAACAAGTTTTTCATAAATTTATGTTTTCTTTGAAAAAGTTATTTTCATATATGAAAAGTGGATTTGAGCATGCTATTTTATGAATTTTCTATATGAAAAGCTAAAATTGTTTTGTGTTGTGCTATATGTGTATATATGAACATGCTCCGAACACTTGGGATACTATTGGTAGGAACGAGTTCTGAAATTTCCGACCGAGCTACGGGGTACAGTGGTAATTTCCGAACCCACTTAACGGGGTTGTAGTTAAGGCCCTCCTACGGGTAATAATAGTAGTGTCCGAACCCACTTAACGGGGTTGTAGTTAAGGCCCTCCTACGGGTAATAATAGTAGTGTCCGAACCCACCTAACGGGGTTATAGTTAGGGCTTGATCAAGTTGGCCAATAGAGATATCTAATGTTCACGAGCATGGATATATAAATGAATTTGTCTGATTCTATTTTGTTATCTGTTCCGTTACTTGAAAGTGGAAAATGTTAATCTCTTAATATTGTCTATGTGTGCAAAGTTTGATTTTAATGATATATATATTTATATGTAACTTACTCAAATTCGATAGAGGGTCAAGAGATCCCTTACTGGGCGAGTGCGCTCACACCACTAATAATCATTTTGCAGAGGATAGTGCCGAGAAAAGTGACGAGGAATAATTTTGGGGTTGGTGAGTGGATTGACGGAGTCCTTGCGTAGAGACTTTAGTTATAGTTATTTGTTTTGAGATTTTCTTTTATGACTATCCATTAAGACTATTATAGATTGGTTTACGATTTATATTTTCGAACTAAAAATGTAATAGTTAGGGTTATTATTTTATCCGCTGCGAGACTAAGGTTTTTGAATGAATATTTAATGGTTTTTTTTAGTATGTTCTGATTTCCGTGGCTTAGTGTCTCTGAGTCCTTCGGGCTTAGGGGCATCGCCGTGCCGCGTCCCGGATTCGGGGCGTGACATAAATCCCTTACAAGGTCATGAATGTTATAGCTTCCATTGTACTTCGATCTATTACTCAAAATCAAATTTCTATCAGCAAGATCCTTCAAGTATTCTAATGCAACATCTTCTAGGCTTTTACCACCTATCGATTTTACAAATCCCTCAGCAATCCACAACATGACCAATCTAGTAGCTAGAATCTCGTCATCTTCACGAAAAACTCCCAAATAGAGGAAACAAGGTTTAAGATGAATAGGCAAGTGCTTGTAGCTCAAAAACAAAATCTTTAAGCATTGCTCATTACCTTCTGAACTAGCAAGTGAGTTCACGTTTTGTGCAACAAACTCCCAATACTCTAGTGTCTTGTTGGAGTTTGCAAGCAAGCCACCAATTACAACAATTGCTAGAGGAAGCCCTCCGCAACTTTCTACAATTTTCTTCCCAATTTTTTCCAATTCAAGAGGGCGAGCTTCTTTTCCAAAGACCGTTTCACAAAACAAATTCTAACTTTTATCCCGTTCCAGAAAACCCAAGAAATAAGGTATAGAACCTAAGGAAACAGCAACATTTGTCAGCCTAGTAGTCAACATAATTCGACTCCCATTCCCATTTTTTGGAAAACATGACTTTAAATCCTCCCAAGCATCGACACTCCACATATCGTCCATAACAATCAAATATCTTTTGCCAAATAAGCTTTTGTATAATTGTTCTCTTAATTCAGGCAATTTTTCACTGCTTTGACTGACTTTTCCTTTACCATGTAAACAGCCTAGAATAATTTCTTGAACACTGTATTCTTGAGATATTGTGAACCAAATACATTTATCAAAGTGTTCCTTGACATGTTGATTGTCAAAAACATTTTTAGCTAGAGTCGTCTTACCGATACCCCCCATACCAACGATCGAGACAATTTGGAGACAAGTTTCATTACTCATGAGCTGATCCACGACTCGATCCAAGTGCTTATCAAATCCCACCATAACATTCTTGCCACTTGTAATCATCATCAACTCTTTCTTTATGGAGTCAATCTTTTTAATTACTTTGTCTAGGTCGTTGCAGAAGGATGAGAGGCCTGTGAGAAAACAATTCAACTAGATTCGTTAATTCAACTAAGTTTAATATATTAGACTAAGTACATGATCTATAATATGCATGCATTATTGTTAATTGGTACACGTATTTATTTTTGGTGTTTTTCATCTCTCTTTTACATAAAAAATTATGAAGGTAGCCAATGCGGTTTTCTTTTATTTTGTTTTGTACTAATTAACAGACATTCTCTAAAACATATCAAAAAGTAAAACATAAAATAATAAATGTAAAATTATGCCTTTGCTTACAAGAATAGTATAAATATGAAGTCTATTCAAATAATAAATCAAATGCATATATATAAAGCAAGGTAAATCACATTTATGGATCCTAAAGTTTAAGATTTGAATCGCTTCCATCATATGTTATCACCCTTAAAATTTAATATTATTCCCCTTAATTTAGTCCTTTTGATCGAATTTCATTGCTTTTGTCCGCCAGAAAATATGGCATTGCGGTGCACCTCTCATATTCCAAAGGTGTGTACATATATATATATATATATATATATAATGGTCAAAATATAGCTTGTTTAAGTTTCTTTTTTTTTTTTTTTGGTAATATTTAGACATTGCTTTCGCAATTCTAGGGAATGGAGCATTAAAGGTTACTGCCCCTCCCAACAAGTGCGCTTCCTAGGATTCGAACTTGTATTCTCATCCTTACGAGGATCAGAATTACTTACCATTCAACCAATAACTTGTTGGTGCTTGTTTAAGTTTCACTTAGTATGCAGTTATCATTTTAATACTTGATAGAAGACCGGGGGCCAGAGGTATGGGCCTTTTTTCAATTACAAATTAAAAATATAAAGGCTATGTTTGGTGTTGTTTTGGGGTGTTTTGGAAGAAGTATTTTGGGGAAATATGTTTTCATGGTGGGTTGGGAGAATGTGTAGAGAGTAAAATTATATTTGATTTTTTTTTTTGGGAAGACATTTTGCTGTAAATGTTTTTCCTTGTAAGTTTTTGTTTAGTTAGTAATGTTACATCAACAATTTATAATATTATATGTTGTAACCATAGCGATATAACAATTAATATTTATATTAAAATAATGAAAGAAAGATGGAAGTTGATATTGAAATTTCCAAAATTGTTCTAGAGACTCCATTTTGACTTTTATATTTTAAAATAGGATTAAATACATGTCACCCCCCAAAAGTGTATGCTATGCATCATTTGTTTTTCTAAATAAATAAAAGTATCACTTACCCAATCCTCAATTAAATATTTCAACAAAACTACACTTAAAGAATTTTCATTTACTTAAATATATCATAATCCAATTTTAATAAAAAAAAAGCATATATGAATCATAATTAAAATACTTATCCATTTTTTTAATTTAAATTAGTCAAACCTTATTAAAATTTTATACTTAATGCATTAAATTAGAAAAGTTAGAATAGCTTTTTTCATGTGTAATTAATTTCAAGTATTATTAAAATAATTTAATAATTTAGTTTATTTAAATTTACTGAAGCCATGAATTATTTTTCAATTAAAATATAGAATTATTTTTTATAGTTAATAAAAGATTTGGAGTTGAATTTTAGGATGTTGTGTAAAAAATAGAGTAAAGATTATATAGATAGAATGTCATACATGCAATTATTAATTTACGTCGCATATAATTGAAGGGTGGTGAAGTGTATTCAATTATATTTTAAATGAATGGAAAATTTTGGGAGTGCTAATATCAATCACATTGAAAGATATACTATATTTATTTTTGGATAATATGATGATTTGGAATAATTATAGTTTTTAAATAACATTTTGAAAAAAATGGGTATGTATTTGGATGAATGTTTGGTGTTGTTTTGGGAGTTGAAAATCATTTTGAAGTATTATTACAGAATAGTATTTGTTATTCATGAATTATCAAAATCGATATTTATCAATTTTAATATTTTTTAGGTCAATTAAGTTTATTGGAAAAGTTATAAATATCTGAACATGTAAATAATAATACAAAGTACAACGTAGAAAATCAAGCATTGAGAACTATGTAATATAAATTTATTATAAAAGGGCAAAATACTATTACTTTTATGAAAGACTGAGAACGACAATGTACAAATACTATTACTTTTATTTTTTAAAACTTTGAAATATTCACTTTTGTGGTTCATCTTTAGATCAAACTTTTTATATTATTTATATCATGCAATATTGAGAATATAACTAAATATTTTTATTTCTAATAAAAATTATTATACTTGGATAGTGAGAAATAATTTATTGAGAATTATAACTAAATATTTTTATTTCCAATAAAAAATATTATACTTGCATAGTGAGAAATACTTTATTGAGAATAAATTGTTTCATATGTTGTTTATTATACTTGTGTTGAAAATAAGTTATTTCGTATCTTGATAAATATTGAAAACAAAAAAAGTGTGTGTTGCATGTTGTTGGGAATACGTCTGAGAAGGTCCTTTTTCCGTATAATATACATAAAATATATATTATATTATGTGTATATATATATATGTTATATTTTATAATTTTAGTATATATTATAATCACTATTATAGAGATATATATAGTTCACGGAGCTTTTATAATTTAAATGGTTTATATATATATATATATATATATATAGTCGAAAACAAAAAAACTAAATAAAATTTGCCCCGATAGGCGCGACATCTGTTACAAAATATAGGTTGTAAAACACTAAAATATTTGTATATATATATATAGACATATTTTACATCTATCATAATCCGTAATTATATAATATATTATATAAAATATGCAATATACTTAATTGTAAATAAAATAAATTAAATAAAATATCACCCCACCCAAGGGCTAGATTCTATTATAAAATAATATTTTATCTCTTATTACATAATTTATATTTATGCCATGTATATAAAATTAATTTTCTAATTATATATTTAATTTGGAATATTTGCATATTTTTATATATTAAAATAGAAAATAAAATATAATTTGTAATAATGGATCTCGTATGTCCAAGGGCGACAACTGAAAAATAAAAACACCTATCAAAGGGCGACATGGTGCTTTGTGTAAAACTCACCCCTCCCATGGACTATTTTGTTAAACAATTTAAGGATCCGTTTGTATGTGTTAAAAAAAAAAAAAAATTCAAACGGTATTTTTTATCATAGAAACTTATTTAAGTTAAATAATTTTATATTTAGATATGGTAATTAAAAATATTTTAAAATATATTTTTGTTTGACACTACTTCGGACTAATTTCTTTAAAAAAAAAAAAAAATTCCTTTTGGCTTCTATTTTTCTAACTTTTATTTGTTTAAAAAGGCCCTCAAACAAAAGTTTTTTTTTTCTAAAATACTTTTTTTTTAAAAAAATAAGTGTTTATTCGATCTCTTTAAATTAAAAAAAAAAACCATGCAAATGGACTCTAAATTCGGTGTCAAAATGATAAAAAAAAATCTACCTGTGTAAGAAAGGCTCGTGTCTGCAGATCTTTGACAGAGTTGGTCCACTACATGAGAGTCAATAACATCTTCTGTTTCATTGGCAACGTCAGCCATTTGCCTCGCGAGATCTTCTTTATCTGTCGAAAATATTTGAGAATAATTTTCAAGAAAGTCTAACAAGAAACTGACCTTTTCACGGAGAATTTCAATTTGATTTCCGTCGAAATGAAGCCCGCGATGAACAGAATGCTGAAGGTTGTCTGTAACATGCATAAGAGAAACTACAGCTGCATAAGCTGATGCTGCCATTTTAGATCGATGATCTTAATTTATGCACACAATTCAAATCTTCAGTGAAAGAGTACTCTTTTTTTTTTTGCTTGACTTTTGTGGTGAAAAAGGACTGAAATAAACGAAGGTGCAATTAGAATCCATGTTAGAGCTGTCCTCTTTCAGTATTTCGATAAGGCCATCAGGGATCTCATTCCTCTTAGTGGAACTTTATAATAAAGTGAGTGCATTTTGACAAGAGTCGTCACCAGATTAGAGCCCACAACCACAATAATTGATCTTAATTAATTCTGTGGAAAGAAATGTCATGTGTTGGAGGACTATTATATGCACCGTTCTTTTTGAACTTTGACTCTATAATTTTTAGATATACTACTTAAAAATGGTCACTTAAAACTTTATAAATTGTCATTATAAGTAGATCTCATAATACTTTTCATTTTGTGATATTAACTAAAGGTGTCATGTGGCACAAAAACTTTTGTGACATGTCATTGTGTCTCTAAAATATGTGTTAGTACAAAAAAAAAAAAATTGATTTTTGTTAGTATAAAAAAAAATTGATAAAAATTATTTATAATGAAACTTTTTGTGGGAGTACCTAAATTCCTATATTATTGAGAATTTTTTTAGGAAAGTGTCACGTTAATGCATCCAATTAGAGATTTTTTTATTAATGATAATATACATATATATATATATATATATACATATATATCTTCAATTAGAGATCATGCGAACCGTACTTGTTCAGATTTAAAAGAATGAGTTATGCACATTAATGCCATGAGAATTCATCATGCTTATATATATATGATCATGTGATAAGAATTAATATGGTTTTTATTGTCATAATTATTTAGTGTAGAAAATGTAACATTTTCGGTTATTAATGAAAGAATTCATCTATTGTGATGAATAAAAAGGTTTTCTTGATGGAAAAATAAAAATAAAAAAAATGAAGAATTTATGAGAGGTTCCCAGCTAGAGTTATATATATAAAATAAGCGTGCGAATGTAAAAACTAGTGCTTAGGTTGTTACATTGGTAATTAGTGACACAACTTACTAACAATATAAGGAGAACTGCTGATGAAAATCTCGGAAGTAATTTTTAGATGATTAAGAGAAATTTGGCTATGCGAAACAGGACCAAAAACTTTTGAAGTATTAATATAGAATAGTATTTGTTATTCATGAATTATCAAAATCAATATTTATCAATTTTAATATTTTCTAGGCCATATATGCTTGTTGGAAAAGTAATAAAGATCTGAACATGCATTGAGAACTATGTAATATAAATTTATTATAAAAGGGAAAAATACTATTACTTTTGTTTTTTGAAACTTTTATATATTAACTTTTGTGGTAGCCTGAAAGTATTGTTTATGTATTAATTATTATTGAGACGAGTCATTTATTTATTTAACGTTTCCTCCTGCTACTCATGAATCATGAAAAAACTATTTATTTCATCTTTAGATCAAGCTTTTTATATTTTATATATATATATATATATATATCATGCAATATTGATAATTATATATAACTAAATATTTGAAATATATTTTTATTTCTAATAAAGTTGTTTTACTTGCATATTGAGAAGTATTTTATTGAGAATAAATTGTTTCATATTTTGCTCATTATACTTGTGTTGAAAATAAGTTATTTTGTATCTTGAGAAATATTGAAAACAAAAAAAAATGTGTTGAATGTTGTTCCTAATACATGTCCAACAAGATACTTTTTGCATATAATATATGTACATAAAATATATGTTATATTATGTATATATTTATATATTATATTTTATAATTATAATTTAATATGTATTATAATCACTATAGTAGAGATATATATAGTGTACGTAACTTTTATAATTTAAAAGATTTATATAATATCTATCTATCTATATATATATATATATATATATACCAAAACAAAAACCTGAAATAAAAATCTCCCCAATAGGCGTGACATCTGTCAAAAAAGTATATGCTGTAAAACATAAAAATATTCATACATATAACATACCCGTAATTGTATAATAGATTATATAAAATATATAATATATAATTATAATACATAGTAAAATTAAAAACATTACACAGATATTTATAATTGCCCGACATTCGCTAAAGATTATGACCATAAATAAACAAATAAATAAAGTTGCCCAGCTGGAGCTGACTTTTGGCAAAAATAAATAAATAAATAAATTTGTTTGCATAATTGCCCAACATTTGGAAAGTGGAAATAAAATAAATTAAGCAAAAGATCACCCCACCCAATGGCGACAACTCAAACACAAAACTCACCCCTCCCATGGACTATTTTGTTAAACAATTTAAGAAGCCGACGGTTTGACCAAAAAAAAAAAAAAAAAAAAAGAAAAATTTTTAACCGGTGCTTTTTATAATAGATTTTTTTTTAATTTAATAAATTTATTTTTTAACCGAATAACTAAAATTGTTTTAAAAAATATTTTTATTTTAAATTACTTTGAGATATCTTCTTAAAAAAGCTTTTTTTGGATTTTTTTATTTATACTTTTTTTTTAAAAAAAATCCATCAAAACAAAAGTTTTTTTTATTCTAAAATATTTTTTTTCAAAGAATAAGTGCTTATTCTACCTGTGTCAGAAAGGCTCGTGATTGCAGATCTTTGACAGAGTTGATCCACTACATGAGACTCAATAACATCTTCTGCTTCATTGGCAACATCAGCAATTTGCCTCGCCAGATCTTCTTTATCTGTCGAAAATCTTTGAGAATAATTTTCAAGAAAATCTAACAAGAAACTGACCTTTTGGAGGAGAGTTTCAATTTGATTTTCCGTCGAAATGAAGCCGACGATGAACAGAACGCTGAAGGTCGTCTATAACATGCATAAGAGAAACTGCAGAGATTTTGAGAATGAATAAATTAGAGAAGGGAATGTGGAAGTCATTAAGAAGAAATCGAAGCCATTGAAGTTCACAAGTAACGGCAGCAAGTGCGCGGTACTCGGCTTCGGAGGAGGAGCGGGAAACCGTGGTCTGTTTCTTAGACTTCCAACTAATGAGGGAGTCACCAAGGAAAACGCAAAACCCGGTGACGGAACGGCGAGAATCAGGGCAAGTAGCCCAATCGGAGTCACTAAAGGCACGAAGAGCGGGAGCGGAAGCAGAAGAGAAAAAAAGGCCTTGAGCTGGGTTGGATTTGATGTAACGAAGGAGATGATGGGTTGCTTTGAGATGAAGAGTGGTAGGAGAAGAGAGGAACTGACTAAGTTGGTGGACACTGAAAGTGATGTCCAGGCGTGTGGTGCAAAGGTAAAGGAGACGCCCAATCAGACGACGATAAAAAGAGATATCAATAAGGGGTTCCCCTTGTGTCTTGCTAAGTTGGGTAGCACGAGGGAAGGGAGTAGAGGCTGGTTTAGAAGCTAAAAAACCCGTGTCAGAAAGAAATTCTAAGGCATATTTGCGTTGGCAAAGTGTTATACCGGACTGAGAACGAGCAATTTCTAAGCCCAAAAAATACTTCAAGGGGCCAAGATCCTTGATCCTGAAGGAATCATCAAGGAAATGTTTAATGGATTGAATTTCACCAATGTTATCTCCAGCAAGGATAAGATCATCAACATAGATCAGGAGGGCAGTAAAGGAATTGGAGTCCGATTTGACAAACAGAGAATAGTCAGCTTCAGATTGAACATAGCCTTAGGAGAGAAGAGCACAAGACAACTTAGAAAACCATTGTCTACTAGCCTGCTTAAGCCCATAACGAGACCTCTGTAACTTGCAGACTTGATGAGGTTTATGGCTGACAAAATCGGGAGGTAAAGACATGTAAACTTCCTCATTTAAATCGCCATGTAAAAAGGCATTATTCACATCGAGTTGATGTAAATGCCACTGTTTTATTGCTGCAAGAGCTAACAAACAGCGAATAGTTGTCATTTTGGCCACAGGAGAAAAGGTGTCAAAGAAATCCACTCCTTCTTGTTGAGTGAAACCTTTGGCAACAAGGCGGGCTTTGTACCGTTCTATACTGCCATCAGCCTGGTGTTTGATTTTAAAAACCCACTTGCAACCAATTGGGTGTTTTCCAGGAGGGAGATCAACAATTGTCCAAGTATGATTCTGCTCAAGTGCCAAAATTTCAGCATTCATAGCATCCCTCCAAACCTCATGTTTAACAGCTTGGCTATATGTTTTGGGCTCAAGGTGTGATGTGATGGATAAGCAAAAATGCTTATAAGAGGGGGAGAGATGATCATAAGACACTACTAGAAAAAAGGCATTTAGCCACGGATTTTAGCCACGGATTTGGCAAAAAATCCGTGGCCAAGGAGATTGGCCACGGATTGGCCACGGATTAGCCACGGATTTTTTCCGTGGCTAAAAGTGGCGTGGCTAACCTTCGCCACGGCTTTTTAGCCACGGCTGGGCTTAGCCACGGCCAAGCCGTGGCTAATAGCCACGGGCAAACCGTGGCCAAGTTTGGCCACTTTTTCCTAGACATGGCTTAGCCGTGGCTAAGGGCCACGGATTAGCCACGGCCAGGCCGTGGCCAATCCGTGGCTAACAGCCACGGATTAGCCACGGTTTGGCCGTGGCTAATCCGTGGCCACTGGAAAAAAAAAAAAAAGCTAATTACACCCAAACCCGCGGCCCAACCCGGACCCGCGCCCCAACCCGGACCTGAAACCCGCGCCCCAACCCAAGCTTTTTTTTTTGCGCTCAAGGAGATTCGAACACGGGACATCAATGTTATAAATGGAGCATGTAACCGTTGCGCCAAGGGAGTTCTTTGGTTATTGATTGATTTTTTTTATACTTAAACTATATTGTTACAATATTTTAAACTAAAATTATCTAATAAATTTCATTAGTTTTATCAATTTTTTTAATTTAATTTTAGTAATTTTTATAAATTATTAACCAATTATTTTTTTTAAAAAAATAAAGATATTTACCTTTGACTTTATCGTTCAATATTCAACTTTTTTTATGACAAATATTTAATAAACTAATATATCAAAACAAAAATTATAACAAAAGTCTATTTATATAATTTATATTTAGATAATAGCAACTTTAATTCGTGATAATTTGTCAATATCTTCGTATATGTGTGGTATTATATAATATATGTCAAGTATATATATCATATATATATATATCAATATATGTATCTATTTAAATATGTCCATGTATACATGTATCAATATATATATATATAAATGTCCAAGTATATATATTGATAGATATGTATCTATTTTAAATATGTCCAAGTATATATGTATCAATATATATATAAATGTCCAAGTATATATATGTATCAATATATATATGTATCCAAGTATATATAGATAATTTATATTGAGATAATTAAAATATCAATAACAAAAATTTATCCGTGGCTAATTGTTTTTTTTCATTTTTTTTTGCACCACAGATAAATTTATATATATATATATATATATTGATACATATGTAAATTTATATTGATACATATATTTATATATCCAAGTATATATGTACCAATATATATATATATATTTGTGACTAATCCATGGCTATATTTATATATATATATATCATGTATATATATACATATGTTCAAGTATATATATATCAATATATGTGTATATATATATTTCCAAGTATATATATCATATACATATATAAATTTACGTATATGTCAATGTGTATCTCATATATATTAATATATTATATGTACATTCTAATCCTCTATATATAGTCTATATGATATAAGTATATATCTATATAGAATATATCTAATATATGTTATAAATGTAGTGTACGTATATATAGATCCAATATATATATATATATATATATATATCTAATCATATGTACTATATATATATGATCAATCATCTATATGAAATAAGTATATATCTATATAGAATATATCTAATATATGTTATAAATGTAGTGTACGTATATATAGATCCAATATATATATATCTAATCATATGTACTATATATATATGATCAATCATCTATATGAAATAAACATATATTAGTGTATTATATATCTAATATATGTTATATATGTACTTATACATCTAATATATATACAGCTAATTATATATAAATACACATATATATAAGTATATCTAATCTTATACGTATGTAATATATCGAATCATTTATTATATATATCAATATATATAATATAATATATATATATTACTTAAATATAGCAAAAATTAATTATTAAACAAAAAGTTAAAGTGGTGTAGTGGTTTAATGCTCTAACTTTAACTAACAGGTCAAGAGTTCAAATCATATTTGTTGCAAAAAAAAAATAAAAATTTTTAGCCACGGCTAGGCCGTGGCTAAACCGTGGCCCTTAGCCACGGCCAGACCGTGGCTAATTTAGCCACGGTCAGGCCGTGGCTAAGGGCCACGGTTTAGCCACGGTCTAGCCGTGGCTGGCTTAGCCACGGTCATGCCGTGGCTAATCCGTGGCCCTCAGCCACGGCCAGACCGTGGCTAAATTAGCCACGGTCTGGCCGTGGCTAAGGGCCACGATTTAGCCACGGTCTAGCCGTGGCTGGATTAGCCACGGTCAGGCCGTGGCTAATCCGTGGCCCTTAGCCACGGCCTGGCCGTGGCCAATCCAGCCACGGCTAGGCCGTGGCTAGACCGTGGCTAAGGGCCACGGCTTAGCCACGGTCTGGCCGTGGCCAAATTAGCCACGGCTAGGCCGTGGCCAAGCCGTGGCTAACCATTGGCGGCAAAACTGGCGCCAAATTTAGCCACGACATTTAGCCACGGCTTGGCCGTGGCTAAATTAGCCACGGGTAATCCGTGGCCAATCCGTGGCTAAAGCTCAAAAAAAATTTTCACTGAAAACCGTTGCTAATCCGTGGCTAATCCGTGGCTAATAGCCACGGATTAGCCACGGATTTTTCCCGTGGCTAAAATCCGTGGCTATTTGCTCTTTTTCTAGTAGTGAGAGAGTACAGAAGATAGAGGATAAAGGGTGGGAGAATTAATGGAGGGAGGAGGATTGGTGGCTGTGAGCAGAGAGAGATGATAGTCTTGAAGATAGGATGGAAGTTTTCTTGCTCTAGTGGAGTGTCGCAGAGGAGGAGAAGAAGGTGGCAAAGGAGAAGATTGATTTACATCTGTGGGATCAGGATAAAGAGGTTGATTACTAGCTTCTGGAAGAGGAGAAAAATCTGAAGTAGAAGGAGGATTAGAATAAGGAAAAAGGTGTTCACAGAAGGTGACATTTCGAGAGATGAAAATTTCATTGGATTGGAGATCCATCAAAACATAACCTTTAGTGCCATACTTAAAACCCAAAAAGACACACTTACGTGCTCGATGATCAAATTTTTGCCGATGGGCAGTGAGAGTAGCAGCATAAGCTAGGGAGCCAAAGACCCTAAGAGAAGAATAATCTGGTGGGGTGTGAAACAGCATCTCATGAGGTTTTTTTTTTTTGGAGCAAAGGAGTGGGAAGTCGATTTAGTAGGAAAACGGCATGGAGCGTGGCAAAGGACCAAAAACATTTGGGCAAGTTAGCTTGAAAGAGAAGAGCTCTAGCAATATTCAAGATATGTTGGTGTTTCCTCTCAACAATACCATTTTGTTGAGGCGTTTCGGGACAGCTTGTCTGATGGACAACTCCTTTATTGGAATAAAATTCAGAAAGGAGAAACTCAGGCCCATTATCTGTACGATTGGATTTAATTTTCACATGGAACTGAGTGTCGACAAAGGCAAAGAAAGAGTGGACCTGTTGTCACACTTCTGACTTGGTTTTAAGTAAAAATATCCAAGTGTGTCTTGTGTAATCATCAACCACAGTGAGGAAGTAACGATGCCCTTGAATGGATGGCATCGCAAACGGACCCCAAATGTCCATATGGACAAGCTCAAAAGCATGAGAGGTAACAGAACAACTAAGAGGAAATGGTAACCTCTTTTGTTTAGCAAACTGGCAAATGTCACAACACTCTTTTATTACATTACAGTCAATAAAGGGAAAAGACTTATGTAACAACTGATGAATAGAATGAGATAAGTGGCCAAGTCTTAAATGCCACGTATGGGGAGTAATTCTAATAGAATTGATGTTAACAGCAGAAATGAGAGAGAATGATTGAGGGAGAGGTGCAACAGGTACAGGCATTGACTGAAGGATATAGAGGCCGTTGTATACGTTAGCTGTACCAATCGTCCTCCAAGTTGTCAAGGCCTGGATAAAGCAATGGGAATGATCAAAAACAAGGCAACAATGTAAGCTAGAAACAAGTTTAGTGACTGAGATAAGGTTAAAATGGAATTGAGGGATGTAAAGCACATCAGTAAGAAGGAAGTCGTGAGAGAAGTGAATTGTGCCTTTATAATGAGCATCCACTGTGGTTCCATTGGGTAAGGAGACTGAAATTGGCTTAATAGCATAAAAGGATGCAAAATTAGATAGAGTGTGGCATATATGATCAGTGGCACCCGTATCAAGTATCCAATCACGGCTCTTAATGTGAGATGTAGTACCTTGAGTGGGATCGGCAGAGAGAGGATGAGAGGCTGTAACTTGACTGCAGGTGGAAGTGGGAGGCTGGATGAGAGCTAAGAGCTGGTGATATTGCTCTGGAGTAAAAGTAAACGAGGGTGAAGGGGAAGCCACAGCTGGAGCTGGAGTGTGTTGAACTGGCATGCTCTGTACTTGATGAGCAGAAGAGGTGCCTGATCTGAATTTGAAACCAGGGGGAAATCCATGTATCCTATAGCATGTCTCTATAGTGTGATTTGGGGAAAATTTTCAAATATAACACAAAAAAGTGTTTGTGTTAATATTTTGACTTGAAAATAAAAACTCTTAAAAAACTAGCCTAAGTCGACAACCCCAATGTCGACTTCAATGGTGATTTTTTATTTTTATTTTTTATCTTCTGGTGTTGAACGGTTCAAAGACTGCAAAGATGCAAACCTGCTGCAGCTCAGTTTTTTTTTTTCAGCCTTTGAACGCGTGATTGAAGGTTGAGATGCAGATTAATCCTTCCTTTATATATATGGGTTGAACTCAGAAGCTAGAAGCTTGCTTCACAACAATATACAGCTTTTGAAAAAAAATTGATGGTGTAATTTTTTTTCTATTCAAAATATTTCGGAATTTTATAATTTAAATTGAAGGATAGTATTTCGAAGAATATATCAAGGTATGTATTATTTTTTTTTTTGCGAATTTTATTAATTATATATCTTCATTTTATTTATATATGAATAGTTGATAAAAATTTTATAATGCGTTTTTTCTATTTTTCGTAGTTGTTAGAGTTTTTCGTAATATTTCAAAGAATATATATCAAGGTATGTAATTTTTATTTTTTTTGCGAATTTTATTGATTATATTATGATGTTATATCTTCATTTTATTTGGATGTTATTTATGAATATTTGAGGGAATTTTTAATGTGAGTTTTTTTCTATTTTTTATAGTAGTTAGTTTTTCGTAATATTTCGAAAAATATAACAAGGTACGTATTTTTTTTTTTGAATATTTTATTAATTATATTATGATGTTATATCTTTATTTTATTTGCATGTTATATATGAATAGTTAGAGAGAATAATTTATTGAATAATTTTATGGTGCGTTTTTTGTAGTAAATATGTCTGATTAATTTTTTTGGCCATTAATCGACAGAACAATATTAATTAATTAAGGCAAATATTAATTAATTAAGCTTATTATATTAATGTTGTCCGAGATTATTCGATTCTTGAATAATATAATTAAAGCAAGTTGGCATGACCTAGAGCTTGATTATTGGCATTAAATATGTATTATTTTTGTTGTTGTAAGCAGCAAGTTAAAAAAAATAGCAGAAAAGTAATAAATAAATAATGGGGCTGTAAATTCCTACTGAAGTCGACAACGCGAGTGTCGACTTCAATGTAACATTTTTTTTTTGACAAAACACAACTCCCCCGGTCAACTACAATTTTAGGAAGTCTACACTCGTGTTGTCGACTTTCACAAATTTTTTTTTTTCGGTAAAATTAATTTTATGACCAAAAAATATTATTTTAATGAAAGTAGAAGTCGACAATCCCATTGTCAACTTAGGTTATTTTTTTAAAACCTTTTATAAATGGTTCAAAATTTTAACACAAATACTTTTTTGAGTTATATGTGTAAAATGTCCGTGATTTGGTTTCCTACAATGAGTACAAATTTTCTCAGAGGTTGGAGAGTTAGGCTTTGCAGAATGACCAATACGCTGAAGAGATGATTTGAGAGGAAACTGTGGTGAAGGAGATGCTTTAGGTGTATTGCTGATAAAGGCATGATGAACAGTGGGTGAGCCAAACTGCCTTTCCTGTTGAATAATCATAGAAAAGACCTTATTGATGGATGGCAATGGTTCTAAAAGCATGATTTGAGATCGGACAGCTGAATATTGATCATTAAGACCTTTGAGAAAACGGATCACATAATCATTCTGACAGTATCGATTGAAGGTTGAAATAGCACCACAACAACAAGGAGTGGGGCAGGAACATGATGGAATTGGCCGAAAATTACTTAGCTCATCCCATAGGATCTTCAACTGAGTAAAATACTCTGTTACAGATAGAGCACCTTGTTGAAAAGAGTAGATCTCTTGCTGCAATTCCGAGATCCGAAATGCATCACCTTGTGAGAATCGATCCTGAAGATCTTTCCACACGTCGGATGCCAAATCCATCCATAGTACACTCTGAGCGATTGGAGGAGAGAGAGCTCGAGTGATCCAAGACAACACCATGGTATTACACCGTTCCCAAGCAGGAAACAACGAATCTGTATCAGCAGGGGGAACAATCGGTCCGTTGACAAACTGAAACTTGTTTTTGGAGAGCAACGCCATCTTCATACCGCGCGCCCATGAGTGATAATTGGAGCTTATTAGAGGATTAGAGACAAGAATAAGAGCAGGATTTTCATTAGGATGCAAGTAATACTGGTGAGAAGGATTGTGAAGATACTCTGGCAGAGCAGCCATGGCGGACTGAAAGGAAGGAAGGAAGAAGAAAAAGGAGAGAACCTAGCAAAAAAGGTCTTCTGATACCATGCAGAGATTTTGAGAATGAATGAATTACTTTATTCACTTCTGAAAAATGGTTTATATACAAAGCTTAGCAAGGAAGAAAACTGTGATAAGCCAGCTGGCTTTTATCACTAATACTCATAACTTATCCTAACTAATATTCTGACAAAAGTAAAAAAAACTAACTAACTAACTAATGTTTAATAGAAAGATGAAAAAGAATAAATAACAGAAAATGAAAAATATTAAGTCGGTAATAGAAACTACAGCGGCATAAGCTGATGCTGCCATTTCAGATCGATGATCTTAATTTGTGCAGGCAATTCAAATCTTAATTTTTTCCTTTTTCTCTTCATTTTTCGTGGAGAAAAAGGACTGAAATAAACAAAGTGCAATAATTGAAATCCAGGACCACCCATGTTAGAACTGTCCTCTCAGTGGAACTTTATGATAACGTGAGTGCATTTTGACAAGATTTGTCATCACAAAAATGATCTTAATTAACTATGAGGAAAGAAATGTCATGTGTCTTTGTCTCTGTAATTTTTACATATACTACTTAAAAAAAAAAAGCTCAATTAAGACATTATAAATTGTCATTATAAGCAGATATTATAGAATTTTTTTATTTTAAAAACTTTTGATGATATTTTATAGTGTCTCTAAAATATGTGTTAGTACAAGAAAAATATTATTTTTATATTTATGTCGACATATTTTTGAAAAAGTGTTATGTTAATGTGTGTAATTAATTTTTTTTAATTATTGATAGTGTGTATGTGTGTGTGTATGTGTGTGTGTGTATCTTCAATTATTTCACTCTTGATCATGCGATCCATATTTTTTTCAGGTTCAGAAGAATGAGTTATGCATATTACTGCCACAAGAATTCATCAGGCTTATATATATGATGATGTGATAAGAATTAATATGGTTTTTATTGTCTTATTTATTTAGTGTGGAATGTGTAACATATTCGGTTACTAATGAAAGAATTCATCTATTGCGATCAATAAAAAAGGTTTCCTTGATGGATAAAGAACAATAAAGAAAATTTATGAGAGGTTCCCAGTTAGAGTTAATATATATAAAATAAACCTGAGAAAATTTGCGTTTTTTTTTTTGTCAAGAAATTACCTACACATTTCCATATTATAAAGAAACTACCAACACATTTCCATATCATCCAAAATCCACAAATTGATTATCAAATCTGCATATCCGGCCAGATTAATTTAAAATTGATGTATTTATAAAAGGAGAGGACTAAATCATAAAAATAAAACGAAGAGAGAAAAATTAAAATTTGGCTGAAAGTCGAGGACAAAAATTGCAATTAACCCTTAAAATCGGCCTTCAGGAACGCAAAAGTTGCCAATTAACACAAGTATAATTAGACGAACCTTTCTACTTTACAGTTCACATGATTCTTTGTCTACTTCCAAAGCCAACATTTACATGCGTAATGAATGAAAGGTCAGTCCCTGAACTTGAGATACAAATAAAACTATTATTGAAGAAAGGCAATCAGGGCAGAACTAGGATTTTAATTTTGGAGGCGATTCTTTTTTTTTTTTTTTTTATAAACTACAGAAAAAAAAGATATAAAATAAAATTTTGCAAGCACAATCCATGAATAAGCGTCACATTCAAGACTCTAATTTAGCTGAAAATGAAGTTTGGTTCTCCTACACTTTTGTATCTTTTATTCCTATGTCTTTTTCAATACTCTTTTACCTTTTTTTTTAAAATAAAATCATAATACTATATTACTTTGAAAAGGATGGCTGAAGCACATAAAAGAATTTCATATTTGTATATGTGTGTGTTATATTTTGATATTTAGAGATGTGATGAGTTTGGAGGAACAGAGAGAATTTCTCTAAATAATTGGAACTGATAAAACTAAATATGTAAGTTGTCATAATTGAACTCCAAAAACAATAAAAAAAAAATCTTTAAATAAATGCTTATTTTATTAAATTTAAATTAATTTGAAGGGACAATCACACCCACATCTCCTGAGTTTAGATGAAATTACAGATAACTCCCTCGTATTTCAAAAATTACAAATATATTCTAAGGTATGTATAAGTTTAAAAAAATTCATCTTTCATCAAAGTAAGGCAGGACATAATTGCGAATTGTATTCCTTGTGTTTTCAGTGGTGTTTTGATATGGAATTTACCTTGTCTTAACAAGTTCCAGATGTACATATGAAGTCATTTTTTTTTTTTTTTTTCTGTTTTAAAGTATTAGCCGTGTCCAATTATACAGTAATGCGCGGCAGTGATTGTTGTGGTATAAAATAAAATTATTTTATGAAAGTTGGTAGAATCGCAAAATTGATTAAGAAGCTTTGTCGGACTTGACGAATCGCATCCTTCGGTGGCCGGGGTTACTGTTATGATGAGAGATAGTTACTAATAATTTTGAAAGCTATTGTCAGGTTGGGATTTTTTTAGTTAAACAATGACAAATTTTGAGGGGTTGACAATTTTCAAAATAGAATGGGACTATTTGTAATATCACCTAAATTCAGGGGAAATAGGCGTATATAATTGTCCCTGATTGAATTCTGCAGAAATAATAAAAACAAATGTCTAATCTTTATAGTTTCGCCATTGATTTATGGCTGCGATTGTGATTCCTAAAAGCAAAATGCCGGCCTTGACATTTCCATTTTCTGCTGGAACTGTGCTTGTAATTTTGATGTACAGTTTGAATCTCTACAGCCGACCTTGAACAAATGTAAAAGTCAATTTCAATCAAAATCGATCTCAACTCCTACTTCTGTTTTATTAGAAACCATTTTGCAACAATTAGTTTTGAAGAATTGTTAATGACTTGACAAAGTGGATATTTTCATGGTTATAATGCTTAACATTCCATTGCTCTGTAACCAAAATAACTTTTGATGCGTTACTATCTAGGCCAAGCGTTTACATTTTTTGACTTGTTTGTAAATTGAGCTTAGCATTAAATTTTTCCTTAATATTTTCCTTGATAGCCAAACAATCAATATAATTTTCTGTTGTCTACGAGGTTGTAGACCAGTAGTGGGGGATTTGAACTATTTTCTAGTCTTCCTTTCCTCTTTTACTGTGTGTGTGTGCACATGTGTGGCGTTCTAGTCAACATTTATAAGGTGTCTCGAGCTGATTGTATAAAAAATGTTAGTTTCTCTTGTATTTTGTTTTCTTTTTCTAACCAAATTCCTTGTACCAAAGATGGCGTTGCGGTTGGAACATAGATGCTTTTATTTAAATTTGGATTGACTAATTAGTTCCAATTTCATGAACTCAGTAATTTCTAACAGTGACCTATCCTTCGTGGACTTATCAAAAGAAATGCAGACACAACAAGTATCGCATTCCACAAATCTGGTATCGCTGAAAATGAAGATCTTCACTCTGATTTAGGTGAGAAAGAGGGCTAAATTTCATCATTTGAGATTTTTCTATTGCAAATCGTGTTTATTTTCTATTTCATTTCATGGATATATACTAAGTGTAAAGATCCCAAACCAAATGTATATTATAACAAATAACTTTATACACATGGCATGAATATATATTATGAAACAAAAGATGAAATATCATTTTGTAATAGAAGATCTTCTCGGAAATTTCATAATAGCTCAAATCAGCTTGACATCACTAGTTATACAAACAAACCTCTTTTATATATATATCCGGACTGGCTCAAAATACAGAACAAGTAAATTTTACAAATTGCAACAAGATCTTTTTAATTATTTGACAAAAGAAAACAAGAAGACACTTCTTTTCGAAAGGCAGCCACTTCTGTCGCAGCTTTAAACATGGCCTCTTCCCTGCAGTACTCACCACACAATAAAAGAAAAATAATCAAGAAGATCAATTAAGAAAATGCAGAACAAAGTTGAGGACAAAAAAAATCACTATCTTGCTGCAAAAAATAACTTCCACAGAAAATGTTGATTTCTGCGAAGAAGGACATATAGTTGTAACTGATCTTGTTTTCTGATTTACCATGAAACTCTATAATAACATAAAGATAAATGCTTTATATACGTTATTAATTGCTCTTGTAATTACTTTTCATATGATAAAATTATGATCGATCACACTAATGAACAGAAATACTAAGGTTATGTACATTATTAGTAAAGGAAAGAAACAAAAAGCTTAAACTGCATGGGGGGAGAGAGAGAGAGAGAGAGATAAGTGAATAAAGGAATAGAGGTCGTTTGCTTCGGAAATACCTTTGAAGTAAAAGGGGTCATGTTTCCTAGTGACTAGAAGAAGATATCATTTCCCTGTGCGGGATCGACAACAGAATCAACACCAACTAAACAAACAAACTGAACACAAAGTCTTCATATCTCCAATGCCTCAAGGGATTTTCATTAACTATCCCATTTCTCCAAGTGCATTTAGGCTCTCAACCATCAGTAATAAAAACTTGAAGGCTCTCGTTTCCGAAGCTCTGCTGTTCCTCTATTATTTGTTTTGCCGAATCAACAATAGATTTTGTGCAATACCTCAAATGAATTGAACGCAACGTCTCTATTTCTCCAATACCCGAAGGGATCTCCGTCAATTTATCTGTTCTCAAAAGATGAAGGCTCTCAAGAACAGGAAAGTGAGACTTTTCTGCTCTCCAACACTCCAAATCAATCCATTCCATTGACAGTAACTTCAATTGAAGAAATTCCCCCTCAATCGGATTCCACTCGGGCCCTATGAAAGCATTGTATGAAAGGTTAAGCACTTCAAGATTAGACAATGAACCAATGGTCGTCATGTATTCCCAAGGAATGCGGCCCCCAGACAAACTCAACTTCTTTAGTGAATTGGGAAAGGCTATCTCGTTCAAACTGAAAGATACCATGTCCCGCGGAACCTCCACGAGTAGGGACAGTGATTGAAGTTTCTGGAGATTGGCAAGATTTTGGAGAGAAAAGTCTGACCACTTCATGCCTCCATTGGGGTTATTGTAGCGTAATCCGAGTTTCTTCAGATTTGGGATTCTTTCAAGAACCTCTTTTGAACAACTGAAATTTATTATGCGGGAAAACGTACATAGATTTTCCAAAATAGTTCTATCTTTTCTGTGAATTTCAGTAATTCGAGGATCTAAGAAACCACCTCTAGAGAAGCCTCCTTTAACTACAAGATGCCTTAGTTGTCGCATCTCCCAAATTTCTGATGGTAGAGCTACTCTTTTCGAGGACCACATAATTAAAGTCTGCAGATTCCAAAGAATGGATATTGAACGAAATACAAATCTAGCATTCATATGAGAAGGTATGAAATGGAGGCACCGCAGTTTCGTGGGTTGTAGAAATTCTTTACAGGATTGATCAAATTGGTACGACATATCTATTCCCCTCACGAGTCTCAATCTATTAAGATGTGGATACATTTTACAAACTTTGCACACAATACAACTTACACGTGTTGTTGCTTTTGTACCCACAATGACTTGCGGTAGATACATCCTTGTTTGTTCGTTTCCACAATCACCACATATGACGCACATAAATTTGTTTCCGAACTTCTCAACCCATTTTACTTTGGAGACACAATAAAAATGTTCTCGATGAGATTCTCTAAGACACAAGTCCCTTAAAAGGTCATGAACACTGCAACTTACGATTTTTCCGCTGTACTTCGATCTATTGCTCAAAATCAAATTTCTGTCAGCAAGATCCTTCAAGTATTCTTCTGCAATGTCTTGCGGGCATTGACCATCTATTGATTTTATAAATCCCTCAGCAATCCATAACTTGATCAGCTTAGAGGTGGGAATCACTCTATCTTCAGGAAAAACTCCAAAATATAGGAAACATGATTTAAGATAAATAGGCAAGTGGTTGTAACTCAAAGATATGATCTTTAAGCATTGTTCATCCTCTCCTGAATTAGCAAGTGAGTTTACGTTTTGTGCAACAAACTCCCAGTACTCTAGTGTCATGTCCGATTTAGCAAGCAACCCACCAATTACAACAATTGCTAAAGGAAGACCTTCACAACTTTTTACAATTTCCTTCCCGATTTTTTCCAATTCTAGAGGGCAAGCTTCTTTTCTAAAGACTGTTTCACAAAACAAATTCCAACTTTTATCTAGGTCTAAAAAATCCAGGAAATATGCTACAGAGCCCAAAGAAACAGCAACATTTGTCAGCCTAGTAGTCAACATGATTCGACTTCCATTCCCATTTTCCGGAAAACATGATTTTAAATTTTGCCAAACTTGGATACTCCACATATCATCCATAACAATTAAATACCTTTTACCAAATAAACTTTGGTACAATTGTTTTCTTAATTCAAGCAAATTTTCATTGCTTTCACCAACTTTTCCATTACCATGTAGACAGCCTAGAATAATCTCTTGAACACTGTATTCTTGAGATATTGTGAACCAAATACACTTATCAAAGTGATCCTTGATATGTTGATTGTCAAACACATTTTTAGCTAGAGTCGTCTTACCGATACCCCCCATACCAACGATCGAGACAATTTGGAGACCAGTTCCATGTCTCGTGAGATGATTCATTATTCGAACCAAGTGCTCATCAAATCCCACCATAATATTTTTGTCACTTGAAGGAGGCTTCGACGAAACACCAGGTGGGGAAACTCTGGCCTGCTTTTCTTGGCCGGACCCTTCTTCTTTAATCATTATCAACTCTTTCTTTATGGAGTCAATCTTTTTAATTACTTTGTCTAGGTCGTTGCAGAAGGATGAGAGGTCTGCGAGAAAACAATTAAACTAGATTCGTTAATTCAACGAAGTTTAATGTATTAAATTACACTAGTTACATGATTTACAATATGCTTTATTGTTAATTGGTTACGCATTTATGTTCGGTGTTATTCATCTCTCTTTTACATAATAATATTATGAAGGCAGCCAATGTGGTTTATTTTATTTTTCTGTACAAATTAATATACCTTCTCCAAAGTATATTAAAAAGTAAAACATAAAGTAATAAATGTAAATAATCATGCATATACTTTTTTTTTTGTGATAATTAAATCATGCATACACTTAAAAGAATAATATAAATATAAAATCTGTTCAAATAATAAATCAAATGCATATATATAAAGTACGGGAATCACATTTATGGCATTGCGGTGCACACCTCATATTTCTAAGGTGTAGAATTTGTTTAAAGTTTCGCGTAGTCTGTCATTATCATTTTAATCTCTCAGAGAAGACTAAGGGGAAGGGGTATGGGCGTATTTTGTTTCACAAATTAAAAATATAAAAGCTATTTTGGTGTTTCAAAATAAGTATTTTGGGGAATATGTTTCGATAGTGGGCAGAGAGAACGTGTAGAGCATAAAATTATTTTTGACATTACTTTGGGAAAGACAAATTTTACTGTAAATATCTTTTCATGTAATTTTTTGTTCGATTAGTGATATCATATTGAAATTTATATTATTATATGTTGTAATTATAGGAATATAAAAATCAACAAATAAACGTTTTATATGTGACTATGATAGATGTTATAAATGCTATCGTGATAAGTATAGTGTACGTAGCTACAGTACATGATGTAGAGTAGAGAATGTAAAAAAGAAATTGTAGGTAGTAAGAAATTGCTTAACACAATTGCCCGACATTCGCCAAAGATTTCAAAAATAAATAAATAAATAAATGAAGTCGCCCTAGCTGGAGCTAACTTTTTGGGGAAAAAAAACAAAGAAAGAAAATAAATTTATTTGCGTAATTGCCCGTCATTTGGTAACTGGAAATAAACTAAATTAAATAAAAAAGCCTATCAAAGCGGCAACATTAGAAAAGAATTTTTTTTTTTTATTTTTATTTTTTTGAAAAGCGAAAAATATTTTTTTTATAAAAGGGCGAACATTAAAAAAAAAGTTTAAAAAACCGCAAAATTTATGAGCGACTTAGTGTAAAACACACCCCTCCCATGGACACCTTATGCTATTTTGTTAAACAATTTAAATTCGGTGTCAAAATGATAAAATAGGCAATTAAGAGAGATAATTTACGAGGAAGAATGAAGCAAATATTTTGCCTCTATCCTTTTATTTTTAATTATGTATTAGCTTTTACTTATCTAACTCATTTGTTAATTAATAAATCAATTTTGGTGATTAAGATTAATATGTTTTGTGATTTAAAATTTATGATATTAAATCAAAATTATTAAAGAAAATGTTTTATTTAATTATTTGTTCATATCCTTTTAATTTAAATATGGCACATGAAAAGATTGGTCAAATATATAAAATTCTCTAAATATTTCAAATATATATTTTTTAATTCATGGGAGTAATTTAAATTTGTAAGTTAGCTAACCTAAATATTTTCTTAAATTTTATATTTAAGTTGTTTTATATTTTTAAAATAACAAAAATACCCTATTTAAATTCAAAATATTATAATGGACATCACGTAGGGAAAAAAAAAAGTCACTTGAAGCCATTACAAGAAAAAGTAATATTATTGATGAGATTTAAAAGTGACAATATAAAAGTTGTCACCAATTATTGTATTAAGTGTCAATACCTTCTATTTTGCCACAAATTAAGTTTTAATGGTAACAAAAAATTTTATGTTGTCACAATATTACTCAAATGGTGATAAGAATTCATGTTTTAGTTGTTACCGTTAAGAATTAATGACACAAATATAGTGACAATTTGGTGACAACAAAAACTGCCCTTAAAATTTTGTGACAATATTCTATTGTCATGAAGTTGTCACAATATATGTCACTAATTATTAATTTTGTATTATGTTGTTATCTTTCTATACTATGTTGTCACAATTAACATTATACAAATTATATTTTGTGACAACATAAATTTATTGTTCTAAATGTATATAATTAATGACAATTTTTTTATTAACACTTGTTATATTGTCACAAATTTACTTATTTTCTTGTACTGAGCATAAGGTCAAAATGGGTAAATCAATATGAATTTTGACGACGTCACTTAAAAACTAACAAAATCCTAACTAAGGATAAACTGTAATATGTAAACTTGTTAGGAGGGTATTTTTTTTTTTTTTTGGTAATTTCTCAAACATCGGGAGGTATTTTATAATTTAGTATTCTTAAGAGGGAATCAAATGTAATTAACCAAAAAAAAAAAAATTACCTGTATCGTAAATATCTTTTTGATTAGTAGATCTTTGACAGAGTTGATCCACTACATGAGAGTCAATAACATCTTCTGCTTCATTGGCAACGTCAGCAATTTGCCTCGCGAGATCTTGTTTATCTGTCGAAAATCTTTGAGAATAATTTTCAAGAAAATCTTGCAAGAGACTGACCTTTTCGCGAAGAGTTTCGATTTGATTTCTATCGAACTGAAACCTATGGCGAACAGAATGGAGGAGATTGTCTAGAACGTGCATAAGAGAAACTACAGCTGCATAAGCCGCTGCCATATCTGTGTGCAGGCAATTGAAATCTTCAGAGAAAGAGTACTTAATCAAAACATTATATGGATAATTGTTGCTTATGCACGATAAAGAATAGCCTTTCTCGCTTCATAGTGGAACTTTATAATAAAGTGAGTGCATTTTGGCAGACCTGTCTCCAGATTAGAGCCCACAACCACAATAATTGACCTTAATTATATGGAAATAAATATGTCATATGTTGGAGGACTATTATGTACTGTTCTTTTTGAACTCTCTCTCTATAGTTATTAGATAATAAATAGGGATAAAATCACTTAACCTTGAAATTATGATGCTTTTTACGTATTGTTATACGAATTTTTACAAGTTGCATTTTATCATATGAATTTATATTTTTCATACTTAACCTACTACGATTATTTTTTGTCAATAAAAGTGAACGAAATTAGAACACATGTCCTTATGAAAGAGATCACTTATTGTCAGAAAATGACTGAAGAATATTAAGTGTGAAAAATATAAAGTTCAAGTGATAAAATATAACTTGTAAAATTCGTATGGCAATATGTGAAAAATATTATAGTTTGGAAGTTAAGTATTTTTATCCCTAATATATATATATATATATCCTCAATTATTTCAAACTCTAGATCATGTTATTCGTATTTTTTCAGGTTTAAAAGAATGAGTTATTCACATTAATGACATGGGAATTCGTCAGGCTTATATATATATATATATATATATATATACACACACACATACATATATATATATATAATCATGTAACAAGAATTGATATGGTTTTTATTTACACGAGATTTTCTATTATAAACTGTGTTTAATCTCTGACGTGGCATAATTACGATCGAAACTCTCTACCGCCTTTCTCTGGATGTGCTCGCAGGGTTCCCCGATCGATTTCCTTGGAGACCTTTCTGACCAGATGCCGCATATCGACGTGTTTGTCAAACCTCTATTCTCGACGAGCCTGACAGGACAATTCTCCTCTCGACCAGACCCATCGCCTCGGCCCCTCGAACCCAGCTCCTTGGCCCCTCTGATCGATTACATGATCGACCAGGGCCATACCGAGTCCAACGGATCCCTGCTGACATTAAATGCTCCGTCAGACCAAGTATGTGGGTGCCACCAAACCCCATACCTTATTAATGGAATGCCAGCTAGTATCTATTGAATCTATCATTAGGCTTATTGGTCGTCCACATCATCCCTCAACGACCAACCTGGCCTAGCGGGCCCACGGGAGCGCGGTTTATTTGGACATAGTATAAATACCCTCGGATTTATGGAAAGATGGACGCATTAATTACTCTCAGCGCCCTCACTATGCTCAAATCTCCTCAAAAATCGATCGACTGACTTAAGTATCGGAGGGTCTTAGCCGAGACCCATATCTACTAGCTCACGTTGTCATTCCCTTGTTACAGGTTAACTTCCTATTCAAACACCTTAATCTACATATTTGACCAGAGTAACTGATTGGGTTCGACCAGTTCCCGATTTTAACACGCATCACCGTCTGTGGGAAACACCAACTGCAATCAAGGAAGACAAATGGCGACTACCAAAAGAAACCCCTCCAGAGTGCGAAGTACCCCAGCCGCGGGAGAAGACCAACATTCGGTCCATGATCTCCCGCCACCGCTACCACCAGTAGCAAATCTCCCTCCAGCACAAAAGGATTTGGCAGGTTCATCTCGAGCGTATGTGAATGCCTTGCTCTTGCCAGCCAATACCGACCGGAGAAGCAGAGCCCGAAACCCTCCAGTAGGGACAGGCATGCCCGCACCCAATATGGAAGAGATGGTTACAACCCCTCTCGAAAGATTGACGAATTTTGTCGGGCAATGCAACCTCCAGCCCTTCGAGAGGCTTAAAGAAAGTGTTGTCCGAGCACCATAGGTCCTAACCTGGCAACGACTCCGGCTGATCGACAAGTTTCAACACATCAGACTTTTGGTCGAGAGGCAAGCTACCGATCATCCCAACTAGAAAAAGTAGAGGCTGAATCAAGCCACCATGGCAGGGTTCTTCATCAGCCCCCTTTTCTGGTAAACTCCCAGGCTGACTTGGCCCTTGGGGAACTCGAGCAAATGAAGAATCAACTCTACCACCTTACCCAGAAGATTGCTGACCTCCAGCACCCCGAGAACCATATGATGGGTAGGGATCCTTCTCTGATCATTATCACGATCGAAGGCAAAGGGCTTTTGCCCACCATATCTATGAAAGGAAAATCGATCTGCACGACCGAGTTTCGGTCAACCTTTCCTACTATGACGGAAGTTCCGACCCGGACGATCACCTGCTGCAGTTCGAGAATGTCATCGACGTCTATAGAATCTCGAACGGAATGATGGTTAAATTTTTTGCTACCACCCTCTTCGGCGGGGCACGACAATGGTTCTCCCGGCTCGAAACGGAGTCGATCCACTCCTTCGAAGAGCTAGCCGATCGATTCTTATACCATTTTGCGGCTAAAAAAGATACCAAACTTTTTTGCACCCACCTTCATGGGATTTGCCAGGAAGAAGGGGAGTCCCTTCGTGACTTTATGACCCGTTTCAATAAAAAGGTCCTACTTGTCGACAACCCCCTAATCAATTTTGTGAATTTCGCCCTGTATATCGCGCTCTGACACAAGGATTGTGCCAATTCGATCATCCTCAAACCTCCCCGATCCATGAGGGAGCTCCAGACTATTACCTCCAGTTTTATGATCTCCGAAGAAATGCACCACATCAAGCATGGGGATAGGAAGGAGAAAGAACACAAGGAAAAGAAGGAGAAGGAAGGCTATAAGAAAGACAAGGAGCACCGAGAGAAAAAGGACTCACCGATCAAAAGATACTCTGACCTGACTCCCTAAGTTCTTCACACGGCCACATCTTTTCAGTCATTGATCAAAAACTGTTCAAGACACCAAACAAGATTTCCGAAGGGAAAGGGGCTAGGAAGTCGGGAAAGTACTGCGCCTTTCACAAGTAGTATGGGTACGTCACCGACGATTGCTATGCTTTCCAAAGCGAGATCAAGCGCCTCATTCAAAAGGGCCTCCTCAAAGAGTTTGTGGAGACTCACATGGAAGCCCGACTCAGAGAGAAAGATCACGGTCGCCCCGTGTTAGCCCTAATAATTATTTTGATGATGATTTTTGGCAAGTGGTTGATTGTGATTTTCTAATGAAAGGAAACACAGTTGGACTGAATCTTTTGTGATCTGCTGACTAAGGAAGATTGAATGCAATATCTCTTATGATCCTTAAATAAGGGATTAACTATGGGAAGAGTTGGTCATGCAATATTATGAGTCTTTGACCAATTAATCTCTTACCTTGTCAAGATCAAATCAATGGCCCTCACTCACCGATCTCAAGAAGGAAGAATCTACTGCCTTATTAATAGGCATGCTGCTGCAAGTATAAATATCCGTCTGTGCAGTACCAGAGGAGCATCTTATTCACTCTGCTTGCCTCTGCTTTATTTTGAATAATTGTTATTGTGTTTTGATAGGCTAAATACGTGTACAAGTTAGAGTGCTAAAGACCACATACCTCTGTGTTGGTACCAGGCATCTACCAGTTACACGTTACCTGTGAAAGTGGTTTTTGCCACTCTGTATCGTTCCATTTTTCTGTATTCCAGTTTGTGTCAAACCAGTATACTAATAAAACATATTTTTACAGGTTTAAAAGCCTAGGGTGAAATATACCTAGGTAGTGGATTAAGCTTCGGCCCAACCACTTTACATAACTGCGTCTTTTTCTTAAGCTTTTTGTCTTTTTAATTTCTGTCAATTGGTATCAAAGCTTGGTGCTTGAAAAAAGTTTTTCTTTTGGTTTAATCAACCCAAGTTAAAGATCCTATGGCTTGTTTGAACACTAACTTATATGCTGAGGGCCTTTCTCATACTAGACCCCATTTATTTGATGGAACAAATTATGCCACTTGAAAAAATCGTGTCAAGGAGTACTTCATCTCTATTGACTACAAATTGTGGCGTGTCCTTAGTAAAGGACCTGAAGTTCCTATGGAGGGGGGAGGGAACCAAGAAAATTCCGAAGACGGAAGATGAATTCACGGAAGAAGATGAAAAAATCCTTTCTTTAAATGCTAAAGCTAAATATATTTTTTCTTGTGCTCTTAATATTGAAGAATATAATAGAGTAAGCACCTGTGAATCAGCAAAAGATATGTGGGATATGTTGCAAGTAACCCATGAAGGGACATCTCAAGTTAAAAGTGAAAGGGTGGCTCTTCTAACCCGTCAATTTGAGATGTTCCAAATGAACCAAGGTGAAAGCATAAATCACATGTATGCTCAATTCATAGAAATTGTAAATCAAATGTTCGCTCTAGGAAAGGAAGTGACAGAGGAAGAACAAGTTAGAAAAATCCTCAGATCACTCCCAAGAGAGCGGAACCCTAAAACCACAGCTATTTTTGAGGCCAAGGATGTCGATAAAATGACTATGACTCAACTTATTGGATCACTCACATCATATGAAATGACACTAATTTCACAAGAAAACCAAGAGAAAAAACGTGATTTAGATTTTAGTGTAGAAAATGAACCAACTTTGGATAATCTAACTGAAAAAGAAATAGAGGATGAACTTGCTTTTCTCACAAAAAAATTTAGACAATTTTCCGCTGCAAAGCGCAAGTTCCAGAAGGATTCCAGAGGGAATTACAGAAAACCAAACTCTGACGAACCTACCAAGTGTCATGAGTGTAGTGAACTAGGGCATAAGAGGCTAGAGTGTCCAAAGTTGCGACAATTCTATCAACTTAGGGATGATCGTCACCAGCATTCAAGAAATATGCCAACCCAATGGGATGAGCGTCATCATCAACCCATATCTATGCCGGAAACATGGGATGACCCGGAACCAGAGCCCTTCGAAAATGAAGAAGACAGTGTAGATGTCAGTTTTATGGCACACCAGGTAAACTTGAATCCTTCTTCTCCTAAATACTATTCTGAGAACGAAGACTATGAAATACAAGAACTATTAAAAAGCAATCTAGAAAAAATTGAAAAACTATTTGCTAGAAACAAAGTTCT
>CM047871.1:24107988-24154761 GCA_026212405.1 Petrea volubilis | reverse complement strand
AAAACCTAAGATGTTCCTCATATCACGGACAAATAATTAAAAAAAAAAAGAAAAATCTTCATGTTACTGATCTAGAGTTTCGGTGTAAATCAGAAAACAAGAGCTATAGCTATATATAGGACTAAAAATCGACATTTTCTGTGACATATTCAAGAAATAGCTAGCAAGTTTATTAGGAGTCTATATGATGGCTCTTCTTTGCCGAGAGAGAGCGATTTTTTGTTGTCCTCCATTTTATATCTTGTGTTATTTTCTTGTCTTGTGTGTGTGTCCCGTTGTTTATTGTAGGGAGGAGCCCTTAGTTAAAGCAGAGACAAAAGAGGCTCAGAGACAAAATAGGCTGCCTTTTGGAAAAGTACCTTCCCATTTTTTTTTTTCTTTTAACCTCCGTTTGATTCTTGAATTTTGGCAAAACAAAAATATAAAGAATTTTTTTTTTTACTTCAAATGATATTACTATTTATTTTCATTTTTATTATTTTTTTTTTCCTCATCAAAACTTCTTATTTCAACATGGCATTAGAGAAATTCTTTATGTTCGTTCTAACTTGTATCTTTTCAAGATGTCAAAATAGTACACACATATGCATATATGCAATTTATTATGTGCTTTGGCCATTCTTTTCAAAGTAGATAAATTATATGTTTATAAAAAAGGAAAAAAAAAAGAATATTGAAAAAGACATTGGAATAATATTAAAATTATAGAAATATTAAAAATAGAAAAGATACAAAAACATAGGATAGAAAAAAGAGAAGATAGAACTAAACTGGGATTTTCTTCCATGACTCGGTGTTTATATCATGCGACTTAGATCCAAGTCACGTATTATTTATTAAATCTTTATAAATACATATAACACGTGGTCTTAATTTGGATCGTAGGGTGCATGGGTGGGGTCCATTTACCTAATCCATGTCACTCCCTAAATTCAGGGCCGCGGCACGGCGATGCCCCTTAGCCCGAAGGACTTAGAGACACCAAGCCACGAAAATCAAAACATACTAAAAATTATAAATATTTATTTAAAAAACCTCAATTAACATCAAAAGATAATAACCCTAACTATTACAACTCTAACTCAAAAAACATTAGCGAGAAAACTAAGCTAGAATAGTCTCTATAAACAAAGTATTATATAAAATGACGTAACTAATAATAATACTACATTCTCTAGCCAACAACGACTTCACTATGATCACCAATCCCAAAATTAACCCTAGTCACCCTCGTTGGTACTATCCTCTGCAAAATAGTTATTAGCAGAGTGAGTGCACTCGCCTAGTAAGAGATCTCCTTGACTCTCTATCGGATTTGAGCAGGTTACATATACATAGAATATAAAAATCATACTTGTAAAAACAGACAAGTTTCAAAATCAAGGTTTTATACTTTCAAATAGCAAAAGAGATAACATAACAAATCAAACACATTTCTTTACATATCCATGTTCATGAATACTTGGAATTTCTATTGGCCAACTTCACCAAGCCCTAACTATAACCCATTAGCTGGGTTCAAACACTATTATTATTACCCGTAAGAGGGCTTTAACTACAACACCCGTTAAGTGGGTTCGGAATAGTAAGCGGGTTCGGACACTACTATTATTACTCATTGGAGGGCCTTAACTATAACCCCGTTAAGTGGGTTCAGACACTACTATTATTACTCGTAGGAGGGCCTTAACTATAATCCGTTAATAGGTTCGGAAATTGCTATTGTACCCCATAGCTCGGTCGGAAATTTCGGAATTCGTTCCTACTAATATTATTCCAAGTGCTTAGAGCATGTTCATATATACACATACAACCCATCATAAAATAATTTTAGTTTTTCATACAAAATTCGTAAAATAATATGCTCAAATCTATTTTTTATATATGAAAATAACTTTTGAACAAAGGAAGAAATTTATAGGAAAACGTATTTTTATAAATAAATAGAAAGAAGAAACCACTTACCTTAATCTATTCAAATCTCTATGATAATGAGCCTTCACCAACCAAATTCTAGTCGTGACTGATCAAAATCTAATAATATAAATATAGACTTATGAGTCAATATAGATGACGTAAATATACTAAAGGTGTATATATATATATATATATATATATAATCACTAATACGTACATGCATTGTTAAGCCTAATCAACTAGTTGTCCTCATCATTTCCTAGAACAACACGGACCCGTGAATAGTTGAAAAAACACCTGAGATCATATGCTGCTAAAGGTGGTATAAGCTTACAAGACCCATTCACGTGCCGTCATGATTTGTCTAGATATACATATATATGTATATGATCCATATGTCCACTAAAGTATGTTTATATAACTCTAATCTTTACATAAATCTATATGAATATATATATATATATATATGTAAATATACACGGGCCTAAGACCATATAAACTTGCACATTCATGAGCAAATTGGATATTAAATGGTGAACTAATTAATATTGCTCAATCCCAATTTCAATAGTTTTGAAAGATGAAGTCATGATACAAAGGATTGGTTAAAAGCTTGCCAACGATGAACCTGCAAGAGGACTTACAAGAATTACTGTGTTGGAATTCAATGCCGATGCTCGTGTTTGTTCGGTCCCGCCTCTACTCACTCTCTTGGTATATATAAATATATATATATATTTAATTTGTGTGGATAACCTTAAGTGTCCAATCAATATAATGTTAAATCCTAATTGATACACTATAGGATTTGTAGATCATGAAAGATTCCTCAACCTAATAAAATTCGCCCAATAATCCTAAGCCCAATAAGATTTGACCAATAATAATCTTAGTCTTAATACAATCGACTAATAATAATAATAATAATAATAATAATAATAATAATAATAACAATATTATTAATAATAATACAATAATAATAATAATAATACGTCTCATAAAAGGGTCAGGGTATCACAGTTGATATAAGAATTTCCAACTCAACTTCATTTGCAGCTAAATTAGAGTTGTGAATGTCATGCTTGTTGATGGATGTATTCTGCTTGAAAAAAGTTTCTTCTCTCTCTTCTTTATTTATTTATTTATTTTTATAAAGAGTTCTCCCTACAGAATTAAAATTCTAGCTCCGCTCCTGATTACCGGCCTAGGTTTTCTTAGGTTATTTGACTAATTAAAGCTGATCGGAGTCACATGAAATCCCAACCGTCCGATCAATCAGTGAAACGAGGGTGCAAATGATTTTCGGACACATTTAATGCAATTTATTTGGTAACAAACATTAACTGAAACATTAGAAACTAAAGAGGAAGATTTGGATCATTATGGTTCTTTGTTCATGGAGTCCGAAAATAAATAAATAATAAATAAAGAAGCATAGTATTGACCATAATGCTCCTCCTTTAATTACCAAACAACAACTTGATTTTCGCATAGCCAAATTTCTCTGCATCATCTAAAAATTACTTCCACTACTAGAAAATGCGATTTTGGCCACAAATTTTTAGCCACGGATAAAATCGATTGCCAATAACTACGGAAATGGCCACGGATATAAAAAAAAAAAAACCAAACCACATGGCCACGGATTTATCCGTGGCCAAATATCCACAATTCCGTGGCTATTTCAATTTATTTAAAAGAAAAACATAAATAAATAAATTTATTTTTTTAAAAAACAAAATTTGGACTTGGCCACGGATTTATCCGTGGCCTTGTTTAGCAACGCCACATTTGGCCACGGATTTTTCCGTGGCCAAATCCGTGGCCATTTGTATTGGTCACGGATTTTTTGCCAAAATCCGTAGCCAAATCCTTATTTTCTAGTAGTGTTCTGAGATTTTCATCAGCAGTTCTCCTTATATTGTTAGTAAGTTGTGTCACTAATTACCAATGTAAGAACCTAAGCACTAGTTTATACATTCGCACACTTATTTTATATATATAACTCTAGCTGGGAACCTCTCATAAATTCTTCATTGTTTTTATTTTTATTTTTCCATCAAGAAACCCTTTTTTATTGATCGCAATAGATGAATTCTTTCATTATAACCGAAAATGTTACATTTTCTACACTAAATAATTAAGACAATAAAAACCATATTAATTCTCATCACATGATCATATATATATATATATATATGTATATATATAAGCATGATGAATTCTCATGGCATTGATGTGCATAACTCATTCTTTTAAATCTGAACAAGTACGGTTCGCATGATCAAGAGTGAAATAATTGAAGATATATATATATATATATATATATATATTATCATTAATAAAAAAAAATCTCTTATTGGATGCATTAACGTGACACTTTCCTAAAAAAATTATCAACAATATAGGAATTGAGGTACTCCCAGAAAAAGTTTCATTATAAATAATTTTTATCAATTTTTTTTGTACTAACACATATTTTAGAGACACAATGACATGTCACAAAAGTTTTTGTGGCACCGAAACACATAACATCTTTAGTTAGTATCACAAAATTAAAAGTATTATGAGATCTACTTATAATGACAATTTATAAAGTTTTAATTGACCATTTTTAAGTAGTATATCTAAAAATTATAGAGACAAAGTTCAAAAAGAACGGTGCATATAATAGTCCTCCAACACATGACATTTCTTTCCGCAGAATTAATTAAGATCAATTATTGTGGTAGTGGGCTCTAATCTGGAGACAACTCTTGTCAAAATGCACTCACTTTATTATAAAGTTCCACTAAGAGGAATGAGGTCCCTGATCGCCTTATCGAAATACTGAAAGAGGACAGCTCTAACATGGGTACTGGTCCTGGATTCTAATTGCACCTTCGTTTATTTCAGTCCTTTTTCACCACAAAAGTCAAGCAAACAAAAAACAAAAGAGTACTCTTTCTCTGAAGATTTGAATTGTGTGCACAAATTAAGATCATCGATCTAAGATGGCAGCATCAGCTTATGCAGCTGTAGTTTCTCTTATGCATGTTATAGACAACCTTCAGCATTCTGTTCATCGTCGGCTTCATTTCGACGGAAATCAAATTGAAATTCTCCGTGAAAAGGTCAGTTTCTTGTTAGACTTTCTTGCAAATTATTCTCAGAGATTTTCGACAGATAAAGAAGATCTGGCGAGGCAAATGGCTGACGTTGCCAATGAAGCAGAAGATGTTATTGACTCTCATGTAGTGGACCAACTCTGTCAAAGATCTGCAGACACGAGCCTTTCTTACACAGGTAGATTTTTTTTTTTTTATCATTTTGACACCGAATTTAGAGTCCATTTGCATGGTTTTTTTAATTTAAAGAGATCGAATAAACACTTATTTTTTTTTAAAAAAAAAAGTATTTTAGAAAAAAAAACTTTTGTTTGGGGACCTTTTAAACAAATAAAAGTTAGAAAAATAGAAGCCAAAAGGAATTTTTTTTTTTTTAAAAGAACTTAGTCCCAAGTAGTTTCAAACAAAAATATATTTTAAAATATGTTTAATTACTGTATCTATATACAAAATTATTTAACTTAAAAAAATTTCTATTATAAAAAGTACCGTTTGAAAAATATTTTTTTTTTGAACACATACAAACGGATCCTTAAATTGTTTAACAAAATAGTCCATGGGAGGGGTGAGTTTTACACAAAGCCGCACCATGTCGCCCTTTGATAGGTGTTTTTATTTTTCAATTATCGCCCTTGGACATACGAGATCCATTATTGCAAATTATATTTTATTTTCTATTTTAATATGTAAAAATACTTCAAGTGCAAATACTCCAAATTAATGTATAATTAGAAAATTAATTTTATATACATAGCATAAATATAAATTATGTAATAAGAGATAAAATATTATTTTGTAATAGAATCTAGCCCTTGGGTGGGGTGATCTTTTATTTAATTTATTTTATTTCCAATTAAGTATATTGCATATTATATATATATATATATATATATATATATATATTAGTGTTTTACAACGTATATTTTGTAACAGATGTCGCGCCTATCGGGGCAACTGTTATTTAGTTTCTTTGTTTTCGACTATATATATATAAATCATTTAAATTATAAAAGCTCCGTGAACTATATATATATATATATATATCTATAATAGTGATTATAATATATATTATAATTATAAAATATTATATATATATATACACACACATAATATATATATACACACACACATAATATAATATATATTTTATGTATATTATACAGAAAAAGGACCTTCTCAGACGTATTACGAACAACATGCAACACGCACTTTTTTTGTTTTCAATATTTATAAAGATACGAAACAACTTATTTTCAACACAAGTATAATAAACAACATATGAAACAATTTATTCTCAATAAAGTATTTCTCACTATGCAAGTATAATATTTTTTATTAGAAATAAAAATATTTAGTTATAATTCTCAATAAATTATTTCTCACTATGCAAGTATAATAATTTTTATAGAAATAAAAATATTTAGTTATAATTCTCACTATTGCATGATATAAATAATATAAAAAGTTTGATCTAAAGATGAACCACAAAAGTGAATATTTCAAAGTTTAAAAAAATAAAAGTAATAGTATTTGTACATTGTCGTTCTCAGTCTTTCATAAAAGTAATAGTATTTTGCCCTTTTATAATAAATTTATATTACATAGTTCTCAATGCTTGATTTTCTACGTTGTACTTTGTATTATTATTATACATGTTCAGATATTTATAACTTTTCCAATAAACCTAATTAACCTAGAAAATATTAAAATTGATAAATATTAATTTTGATAATTCATGAATAACAAATACTATTCTATAATAATACTTCAAAATGATTTTCAACTCCCAAAACAACTCCAAACATTCATCCAAATTCATACCCATTTTTTTCAAAATGTTATTTAAAAACTATAATTATTTCAAATCATCATATTATCCAAAAATAAATATACGTATATCTTTCAATGTGATTGATATTAGCACTCCCAAAACTAAATTATTAAATTATTTTAATAATACTTGAAATTAATTACACATGAAAAAAGCTATTCTAACTTTTCTAATTTAATGCATTCAGTAAGTATAAAATTTTAATAAAGTTTGACTAATTTAAATAAAAAAATGGATAAGTATTTTAATTATGATTCAAATATGCTTTTTTTTATTAAAATTGGATTATGATATATTTATGTAAATGAAAATTCTTTAAGTGTAGTTTTGTTGAAATATTTAATTGAGGATTGGGTAAGTGATACTTTTATTTATTTAGAAAAATAAATGATGCATAGCATACACTTTTGGGGGGTTGACATGTATTTAATCCTATTTTAAAATATAAAAGTAAAAGTGGAGTCTCTATAACAATTTTGGAAGTTTTAATATCAACTTTCATCTTTCTTTCATTATTTTAATATAAATATTAATTTTTATATCACTATAGCTACAACATATAATATTATAAATTTTTGATGTAACATTACTAACTAAACAAAAACTTACAAGGAAAAACATTTACAGCAAAATGTCTCCCCAAAAAAGAATCAAATATAATTTTACTCTCTACACATTCTCCCAACCCACCATCAAAACATATTTCCCCAAAATACTTCTTCCAAAAGACCCCAAAACAACACCAAACATAGCCTTTATATTTTTAATTTGTAATTGAAAAAAGGCCCATGCCTCTGCCCCTTGGTCTTCTATCAGGTATTAAAATGATAACTGCATACTAAGTGAAACTTAAACAAGCACCAAGAAGTTGTTGGTTGAATGGTAAGTAATTTTGACCCCCGTAAGGATGAGAACACAAGTTCGAATCCTAGAAAGCGCACTTGTTGGGAGAGGGAGTAACCTTTAGTGCTTCATCCCCTGGAATTGCGAGAGCAATGTCTAAATATTACCAAAAAAAAAAAAGGAAACTTAAACAAGCTATATTTTGACCATTATATATATATATATATATATACCTTTGGAATATGATATATGCACGGCAATGCCATATTTTCTGGCGAAAAAAAGCAATGAAATTCGATCAAAAGGACTAAATTAAGGGGAATAATATTAAATTTTAAGGGTGATAACATATGATGGAAGCGATTCAAATCTTAAACTTTAGGAACCATAAATGTGATTTACCTTGCTTTATATATATGCATTTGATTTATTATTTGAATAGGCTTCATATTTATGCTATTCTTGTAAGTAAATGCATAATTTTACATTTATTATTTTATGTTTTACTTTTTGATATATTTTAGAGAATGTCTGTTAATTAGTACAAAACAAAATAAAAGAAAACCACATTGGCTACCTTCATAATTTTATTATGTAAAAGAGAGATGAAAAACACCAAAAATAAATATGTGTACCAATTAACAATAATGCATGCATATTATAAATCATGTACTTAGTCTAATATATTAAACTTAGTTGAATAAACGAATCTAGTTGAATTGTTTTCTCACAGGCCTCTCATGCTTCTGCAACGACCTAGACAAAGTAATTAAAAAGATTGACTCCATAAAGAAAGAGATGATGATGATTAAAGAAGAAAGATCCGGCCAAGAAAAGCAGGCCAGAGTTTCCCCACCTCGTGTTTCGTCAAATCCTCTTTCAAGTGGCAAGAATGTTATGGTGGGATTTGATAAGCACTTGGATCGAGTCGTGGATCAGCTCATGAGTAATGAAACTTGTCTCCAAATTGTCTCGATCGTTGGTATGGGGGGTATCGGTAAGACGACTCTAGCTAAAAATGTTTTTGACAATCAACATATCACGGACCACTTTGATACATGTATTTGGTTCACAATATCTCAAGAATACAGTGTTCAAGAAATTATTCTAGGCTGTTTACATGGTAAAGGAAAAGTCAGTCAAAGCAGTGAAAATTTGCCTGAATTAAGAGAACAATTATACAAAAGCTTATTTGGCAAAAGATATTTGATTGTTATGGACGATATGTGGAGTATCGAAGCTTGGGAGGATTTAAAGTCATGTTTTCCAAAAAATGGGAATGGGAGTCGAATTATGTTGACTACTAGGCTGAAAAATGTTGTTGTTTCCTTGGGTTCTATACCTTATTTCATGGATTTTCTAGACCGGGATAAAAGCTGGAATTTGTTTTGTGAAACGGTCTTTGGAAAAGAAGCTTGCCCCCTAGAATTGGAAAAAAATGGGAAGGAAATTGTAGAAAGTTGCGGAGGGCTTCCTCTGGCAATTGTTGTAATTGGTGGGTTGCTTGCAAACTCCAACAAGACACTAGAGTATTGGGAGTTTGTTGCACAAAACGTGAACTCACTTGCTAATTCAGAAGGTGATGAGCAATGCTTAAAGATTTTGTTTTTGAGCTACAAGCACTTGCCTATTCATCTTAAACCTTGTTTCCTCTATTTGGGAGTTTTTCGTGAAGATGAAGAGATTCTAGGCAATAGATTGATCATGTCGTGGATTGCTGAGGGATTTATATCATCGATAGATGGTAAAAACCTAGAAGATGTTGCATTAGAATACTTGAAGGATCTTGCTGATAGAAATTTGATTTTGAGTAACAGATCAAAGTACAATGGAAGTTATAGCATTCATGATCTTGTAAGGGACTTATGCCTTAGAGAATCTCGTAGAGAACATTTTTATTGTGCCTCCAAAGCACAATGCCTTCATACCGAGAGTTTCAAAGACATATGCATCCTATGTGGTAATGATCAACAAGTCAGGGCAAAGACATACCTCCCGCAAGTCATTGTTCGTTCCCAAGCAACAACACCTGTTGCTTGTTTTGTGTGCGATGTTTGTAAAATGTATCCATATCTCAATAGATTAAGAGTGGTGAGGGGAATAGATATGTCGGACCACTATGGTGCTTTTGAAGTTCTACAACCCACGAAACTACGGTACCTCTATGTCCGTCCTTTTGACATTGGTGCTAGATTTGTGCTTGGTTCAATATCCATACTCTGGAATTTGCAGACTTGAATTTTGCGGTCCAACAAAGGAGTATCTCTACCATCAGAAATCTGGGAGATGCGACAGCTGAGGCATCTTGTAGCCGAAGGAGTTTTGACACGATGTGGTGGTTTCTTTGATCCTGAATTTACCAAAATTCACAATAGAGATAGCACTATTTTGGATAACCTAATTACATTTTTCTACATAAACAATTTCAGTTGTTCAAAGGAGGTTGTTGAAAGAATCCCGAATCTAAAGGTACTCGGATTACAGTACACTGAACGGTCATCCTATTCTCTCCAAAATCTTGCCCATCTTCAGAAACTTGAATCATTGTCCCTATGCTGCCCATATGTTCGGGGGAACATGGTATCTTTCAGTTTGGACGAGATGACCGTGGGATTCATTAGTATCTTTCCCAATTCACTTAAGAACTTGACTTTGAGAGAATGCAGAATTCCTTGGGAATACATGACGATCATTGGTTCATTGCCGAATCTTGAAGTGCTTGAACTTATAGGAAATGTCTTCACAGGGCCTAAGTGGAATCCAATTGAAGGGGAATTTCTTCGATTGAATTCATTGTCATTGGTGGGCAACAATTTTGAGTGCTGGAGAGCAGAAAAATCCCATTTCCTAGTGCTTCAGAGCCTTCTACTTTGGGAAATTAGGTATTTGGAGGAGATCCCTTCAGGTATTGGGGAAATAGAGACATTGTGTTCAATTCATTTGGAAAAATGTAATGAATCTGCTGTCGATTCGGCAAAACAAATTGTGGAGGAACAACGGAGCGTTGGAAATGAAAGCCTTCAAGTTTTTATTGATACTGGACAGTATTATTCTTTATTCAATCCATTTGGCTATTGAAGAAATAAAGGCTTTGTGTTCAGTATGTTTGTTTTGGGGAAAATTTGTATTTTTAGAACATTAAATTGGTTTGCTTTCACATTTAGAACAATTTTTATTTGGGGTTACAAATGTGAGATAGAAACTTTTAAATAATTTGCAGTGTAAGGACTTTGCATGAAAACCTAACATGTTCCTCAAATCATGGGACGAATTTAAAAAAAAAAAACAAAAAAAAAGATTCTGCATGTTATTGATCTAATGTTTCATAGTAAATCAGAAAACAAGAGCTATAGTATATATATATACTAGTATGTAACTCGTGCTATGCACGGAATGAGTGATATCAATTAAAAATTTAAATTAAATATCGTATTGATAATTCATATTGCAACGAATTCTATGCATAATATATCTTTTAAATTATATGAATACAGTAGTAATTCTTTTGATCAAACTGCATAAAACACTCTTGATATGAAAGTGAAAAATGAGGCTTTGTTTTACTAAAATAACAAAAATTCTCTTCACTGTATTAATAAAAATTTAGAAAAATTGAGTAATTTGCAAGTTCAATATCAAATAATCTAACGTCCAAAATTTTGATGCATAACAAAGACTAAAACTAATATAAATCTTACGAATCAGTTGATGGAAACACCATATCTTTTTAAGATGAATTTGTAAACGCAAAAAAAAAAAAAACTATAATTATCTAATAACAAATATCAAATAATTTGTTAAATAATTCATTAAAATTATTGAACATACCGATGTTTAAAACAAATGATATGTATAATAGGCAAATTTATAAGAACTACAAAAATGCATTAGTCTTTTGTATTGTTGCAGTACTTAAAACTACAAAAAAGAACCCATTTAATTAATGAAAATTTTATAACAGTGAAATTTTGCCACAAATTTAAGTTATATTTAATAACTAAAATCACTTAAGTAAATATTGTTTAGCAAAATTTAACCTAAAGATTCATCAAAATAACTAAAGTGTTACTTATTCATAACATAGATGATCAATTGTAGCGATTTAAATTTCTAATGATCAAAGTAATTATAATATTCAAATTTAAAAGACTATCATCGACATTAATCCTAAAAAGATTCAAAGTAAAGTAAACCCATCACAATTCATAAAAAATCATAACAAAATAAAAGCAAATTTTTAATAGAAGAATTATGAATAGTACATATTATTTTAATACATATATGTGTACGGTGTACCAATTCAATAGTTTTGGTATTTCTCCACTCAGCTTGTTCTGAGCCAAGTCCCTAGAGCAATCAATTTTAAAAGTACTTCATCACAAAATAGCTCATAATCAAAACTGAAACAAAATACATGAAAAATAATAACAATGATACTCACAAAATTTTCAAGTTAGGAATCTGAGAGAGTGTCGAGGGAATTGGACCAATTAACTGATTATTTTTTAAAATCCTGTCAAGGAGGAAATATTTTCAAACAGAAAAAAATATATCGTAGAAATAAAGGAAATATTTTCAAACAGAAAAAAAACATATCGTAGAAATTAAGTCCGAAAAAGAAGGGGTGGGGGAATTTTCAAGTTCTGAAATGTGAAAGTGTTCAACGTATATTTCTACTACTTGAGATGACGTCAATCGTCCATACATGAAAATGCACCGTATAGTTCTCATAGACCAGGCAATAATATTGACTTAATTGATCCCCAAGACAAAATTCATTAGTCTTTTGTATTGTTGCAGTACTTAGAACTACAAAAAAGAACCCATTTAATTAATAAAAATTTTATAACAGTAAAATTTTGCCACAAATTTAAGTTATATTTAATAATTAAAATCACTTAAGTAAATATTGTTCAGCAAAATTTAACCTAAAGATTCATCAAAATAACTAAAGTGTTACTTATTCATAACATAGATGATCAATTGTAGCAATTTAAATTTCTAATGATCAAAGTAATTATAATATTCAAATTTAAAAGACTATCATCGATATTAATCTTAAAAAGATTCAAAGTAAAGTAAACCCATCACTATTCATAAAAAATCACAACAAAATAAAAGCAAATTTTTAATAGAAGAATTATGAACAGTACATATTATTTTAATACATATATGTGTACGGTGTACCAATTCAATAGTCTTGGTATTTCTCTACTCAATTTGTTCTGAGCCAAGTCCCTAGAGCAATCAATTTTAAAAGTATTTCATCACAAAATAACTCATAATCAAATCTGAAACAAAATACATGAAAAATAATAACAATGATACTCACAGAATTTTCAAGTTAGGAATCTGAGAGAGTGTCGAGGGAATTGGACCAATTAACTGATTATTTTTTAAAATCCTGTCGAGGGTGATAACTACGATATTAGTAAACAAACTTGAATATGCAATAAATCAATAGGTAGTTGCAAATAAATAATAGGGAAATAGGAAGACGATCACGCTGATTTTTAACTTACAAATTCTCAAGCTGCTTCAACTTTGAAATTGAGAAGGGAATATCTCCATAGAGCTCGTTGAAAGATAAGTCGATGATATGCAATCATAAATATTTTGAAAAGCTTTTTGTATAATTTGTCACATTATCACCACAACATATTTGCCTCAAAAGGGATCAACAAACACAACTGCAAAAAATAAAAAATCGAAAAAAATAGAAAACGTAAAAAGGAAAAAAAAATAGGAAACGTAAAAATAGTTTGGAAACTTACCTCAAAAGGCACCAACATGCACAATTACAAAAATAGGAAACGTAAAAATGGCTTGAACCTACTCAAGTTCTTTATAATTATATTTGAAGATGTGCCTATTTATGCACTTATATGTATTAAATTGCCGATAGAATAAGAAATTATGCAAATTGAGCAAATTGAGCTCATTTAAATTTGCTCAATTTGCTCAATTTATAAATTTGCTCAATTTAAATTTGCTCAATTATGCACCTATATTAAATTTGATTGAGCAAATTGAGCTCATTTAAATTTGCTCAATTTGCTTAATTTGCTCAATTTATAAATGTGCTCAATTATGCACCTATATTAAATTTGCTCAATTTGCTCAATTTATTGTCTTGTAATTAGTAGGTTGACTTGTAATTAGCAAATTTTATTTATTTATTTGATTGTGTGCTTTTTGAGAATCTTGTATTTTGAACATATATTTTTTGTTTTAAAAAAAATCAAAATTCTAGAAAATTAGAATTTGATCAAAATTGGATGAATTTAAGTCAAACACCTTTCTCAAATATATAATAGTATAGATATATATATATATATCTTTTTTAATGGTTTAGAGAAAATTGGAAAATATTAGGCGTAATAAAACTGAAAATTGTTTGAAAAAAATAAATAGGTAAAAAATAGTAATTGAGGTGTTTTCTTTTAAAAAAAAAAAAAAACTAGTACTGGGAGGTGCTTCAAATTCAATGAATTGGGAAAAAAAATGCACTTTTTGTTATGGTTGCAACATCCTTTAAGACTTGACCATAATAAATTTTCAGTTGTAATAATCAATTTTGATGAATTAACTTCAGCACTTACCATTTGCTAGTAAAGTTTAAATGTCTAAATTTGAATTCAAGGCACAAACAATTACTCTTTTGTTCAAAAACAAACATCAAATCCTTCTACACAAACTCAAGAGACTAGTCATCCTCAAAACAATAGATGATTTCTTTCTTTGTAATTGCATAAATATAGCCAAGGAAGTAAGGAACTGAACAGCCCAATCTCTAGAATTCATTAACAATTCACCAAAACTACAAATTCGGGATATCCATTAAAGAAGAAGCCGATACCTGAAGAAAACAGAACAGAACAGAACAGAACAAAACAGGACGACAAAAAAAACTAGCCAAATTTCAATTTTTCTAATGAACCACTCAAAGGTTGCTCATGTTAGCTACAAAATGAATCACAAAATCTTTTATAAATCGACAAGTTCAAGCTGTCTTTGGCTTGGGCTTAATACGCTTCACTCTTGAGTACAAGAACACTCCAGCAAGGGCTATTCCAGTACCTGCACAAAGAAAAACAGAGAGAGATTGGAGTCGCGCGAGATTGAATTTGATTGCAATTGAACTTTACATCCATCGGAGTTTATCAGTTTTACCTAGAGAGTTGATAGGTGAAACTGGTGTTTGGAAGAAGATAACCGAAGATACAATAACAACCACTCGCTTCACACAGTTGCCCACGGAATGGGTCACAGGAGATACGCGCTGCAATATCATGTAAGAAATCTGCAAAACCAGTGTTTATCAGCACTGTCATTATGTAAAGAAAAACAAAACACACACACACACAAACATATTCTCCACCACGGAAATTAAGATGCTGGAAACATTACGTTAAATTCATATAATTGGAAAGGATACAGAATCGTATTCTCTTCATTTGCACCCTTTTAATGATATTATTCCATTGAAATTTTTGGGAAACAGCAGTTTTGCATAATTGCATTACCTTTACCATTCACAAGAGATAAATTACTTTTCACAGGTTAATGAACTTGAGATAGATTTATCTAGTTCCATCAACGTCAAGGCTGGAAAACAATTATGTGAATAATTAATTAAACTGTAGCATTGCCTGTTTTACAAAACCATAATATTAATCTTCCAAAGTCAATAGAAATCAAAAATTAACCAATTCACATGAGCAAAGAAGCAGTATGGAAATTCAAGAAGTTCTCAATTCAACAGATCCTAACTATATAGGCATTCACAAACAACAGTCATTAGCAAAAGTTAAAAACTTGTGGGGTTCCGATATCTCCTAAATTAAAAACAGTTTCTGGGGGTTGTCTGGAAAATATACTTCTTGAAACTCACAGCTCATCATTATTGTATCTATGAGATACATGACACGTATTGAAGACCAAATTGCACTTTGCCAAGAGTGTTGCTTGATAGGCTTGAGTCTATAAACTTCCCTGGAGGTTTAGTATAGCAAAGGGGTATACTGTTCCATATACCGTTCACCATAAACCATGCGAGTGTTCTGTGAAATAAAAAAGGGGGAGATTTTCCAACCATTACCTGCTGATATGCATGGAAGCAGAGAGCAGCCAGGAGTGACCTAGTGTAAATCTGCTTGACATTCAGCCCCTGGCAATAGTAAAGAATGGTCTCATTTAAAATATTCAGCCACATAAATCTAATGAACAGACACATGAAAGATGCTCTTTTACAAATGGACAGATTCAAATAAATTACGAGAAATTTCTCGTCACAATTTACTTACAACGGCCAGAATGTAAGAAGGTGTGAATTTGATGCCTTCCGTGAAAAGGGTAGTAGGTACCATCAAGATGAAGGACATAATGGTAATTATTGAGAAGAGTGTAATGTTGTCCAGGGATTCCTGCATGAAGAAAAGCCCAAGCTGAAGTAACATTTCAAAACAACAAAATCTAGCTAATTACTTATTCTTTTCACGGTGTGTTCTGCAAATGGACTGATTGTGCAAATAACAATTTCCACGTAAGTAATTGGATAAGAGATCACCAGTGATTCTCAGAGACATAGCATTCTATGGAATCAAAAGCATAAATATAAGTGCAAATATACCTCTTTTTTTACCATAAACTTTTTGCTCAGGACATTGCGAGATTGATTTGTCAAATTTGAGGCCATCGCACTCCAAAAACCAGCCCTTCAAAAAGAAATATAGTATGAATTCTGTGAACAAAACTTGAAATAAGATACTTGTTAGCACACAAATATTTAAGACAAGGGCAAAGAAAGAAATTGATTGGCAACCTTGTGCCATAGTTCTTTACCAATTGAAAGAGGCCTCAGTCATTGATGCCAAAGAAACTCCACCAACAATTGGTAGAAGAGAGGCAACTACCCATATGGTAGGAAACTGCCAAAAAAAGAGTAAGTCAAAAAGAACATTTCGGTCAAGGCTTATTCAAAAACAGACAAATATGATGAATACAAAACTTAGGTAACCAGACTGAACATCATGAACAGTACATTTTCACAAGATAATTAATTCACGTATTCAAAAAAATGTTACCAGGGCCATAACTGGCTATAGGTATTTCTCTCTCATACCGATTTATCAGGCCAATTGGCAAGGATGATGATTATCTCATTAGTCATAACAAGGATAAGTATTATCTTACAACAAAATTTCAGTGAAAATGAATAACAAGATTTTAGAAACATGGCTGTGTAAGTCAATATACAGAGGCTATAAAATCAATAGGTTTTTCAAGAATAAAGAAAATGATATGTATGCCCTCTTCAAGAGAATATTTTTCATGACATCAAGTTATAAGCTTTTCAAAGCATGACTTATAAAAGTCTTGAAGTAAAAGTTGAACAAAATGAAATGACATAGTAAAAAATGGATCATTCACCTCTCCCAGAAACATAGCAGAGAGGACAACTGAGAAGAAAGGCTCCATAGCTTTAATTGTGTGAGTAAATGAAACAGCAACTTTTCCAAGGCTCATATTGGTGAAAAGGTTGCCTAAGGTATGCACCACTGCCAGGGGAAGAATTGCAGCAAGCTGCCAATTTGGGATATAGTATCACAATTCATAGTTAAAATAAATAACAATAGGGTAAAAAAATGAAAAAGAGTTCCTGGATGGTATCAAGTACCTGAGAACCACTGATTTTAGGCCGTTTGTAGAGATTTAAGGTCCACATCAAAATTACTAGGACAGTCCCAACAGCAAACTGAACTAGGGAAACTGTAACTGGGTAATGAAAAGCTTTGAGAACCTATGACAAGTAAACAACATCATAGCAAATCAATAACCAAGGCAATTCAACGCTTCACTACATTTGTCATGAAGATAAATAACTTAAGTCTGGAATTCAAGAAAAATATTGTACAATAGCCAAATTAATTCCATGCCACCCATAACTTTTGGTAAATATATGACCAATAAATATAAACTATATTGTACGCCAATTAGCTCGTGGAAGTAAGATTGTGATAGTCTGATAGACTAGCAGCTGGCGTTGCTTGTCTACATATCTTCAGCATCAATAGCAACTCAAAATGAAACCACTGCTTTATTTAGTCATGTACAAACCAAAAGGATGCTAAACTGACCAAAGACAATACAACATGTTATTCATGAAACACAAAGCTAGAAACATCAAGCCCATCACTTTGCTTTTCTGCTTTTAGTAATCACAGTCCCAACAGTAAAATCTCTAAAATCTGTCTCACATCACGGAATTATCCGCATGTGGAACTCTGAAAAACCATAAATAACTAACAAACAACTACAAAAATTAGATAAAAGACGGATAAATAACAAGAAATCATAGACATGAAACCAAAAACCAAAAAATAATTCTATGACGTGCAAGAATCGTTTATGTAAGTTTATAACTCAAAACCCCGGCACTAGTCGAAAACGAATTTCATATCAATTCACATTAATTTAGATTTCAAAAAACGAGCAAGAAATAGCAATTACTATATCATTAGTAATCCACAAACCAACGATTGAGATATCCACAGTCCAAAAACTTTAAAAAAATGACAAAAGACAAAACCGGGATAACTAACTACCTGCTTGTTATAGATATTGAAATAGATATTAAAGAGGTACCAAAGCCCGAAAAGCGTCCCGAGCACCAAAGTATCCCCAAAACTCTTCGATTTCGGGCTCTCCGCCGCTCCCGCGCTCTCCGCTGTGGCCCGAACCACAACGCCATCCGACTCGGACTCCGAGTCACCCCGATTCGGGCCCAAAACCCACCCGCGCTGCTTCAGCGAACATCCAATCGATTCGAATTTCCGGCGCGAAGAAGTAGCCGACGAACACGACAGATACGAACCATTGCTGAAACAGAGCTTCTCCGAGAGAGACAGAGAGAGGGGGTTGAATCTGGAGGCGGCGGCGGCGAGCTTGCGGGGATCGGCGGAGAGAGAAAGTGAAGGAGAGAATGTAACCGCCGCGCTCTGCATTTTTGGTTTTTCTTTAGATCGAGAGAATTAAGAGCTAGAAACGTTTGTATGTATAGGTGTATGTATATATTTGGGGAGTCCGCCAAGAAGCGAGGCGGGCGGAAGGTGTGTGTGTGTGTGTGTGAGAGAGAGAGAGAGAGAGAGAGAGAGAGAGAGTATCAGAATCTGAAAATGTGTGAGGGGGATATTCCTCATGAATTATGATTTTGGGGGGTTTTATTTTATTCTTTTTGCAGTTGTTACTTTTTAGGGGTACTCATTGTGTTTTTGGAAAATGGATCTTCGTAATAATATACGCTATATTAGTGGTTATGCACGAAAAGGAGATAAAGAGAGAGTTTAGGAATCGTGTTAGAATTAAAAATAGAAATGAGTTTGTGTGAAATTTATAAAATAACATTTTACTTATGTATTTTAAGAGTTTTGATCAATTTATAGTCTTCTAATGGAATTAATTTTAAATCAGCCCCATTTTTTATACATCAAATTCAATTGTATCGTTTTTATTTACCAACAAAAAAACCGATTGTGTATTTTCACGAATTTTGTCTTTCAATAAATATTTTTAGTCATTCTATCAATTCCTGGCAAAATTATACACCGGAAAATGGGCGTGTCCTTCACATTTTTTTTCTTATTTATTTTATAAGTTATATGGATATTTATAATTTTTCAGAGGATAACCAAAAAAATATATAATAATAATAATAATACTTTGCCCCTTTGATAAACGAATGATAAATCTCATATGTATATTTAATTTAATAGTTTGCACAAGAAGCATCCCTATAAATGGTGTTAGCCGACAAACTCATTTCAAAGCTTTATAAGAGTATGAAAACATTTTACTCAATTGTGATCCAATCGAATAAGTGCGTCAAATAAATAAAATAGTTGGGTATAATTTATTTTATACTTAAGCAATTATTAAATCACTTAAATAAAATCTTGTGTTCGAATTTTATATATGTAAAAAATAATAATTGAGAGAGTAATCGTTTATACGAATCTTCATGACGCTCATTCCATATTTAGTCGGATCCTATAGAATGCCGGCTACCAAAAGTACATGGATAAAAGTTTTAAAAATTTTATATTTCATTTGAAAATGAGGCATAGTTTGGATTTTAACGAGGGTTGGCTGATGATATTGCACTGCACTTTCTACCAGTGGTTGGGTCAATATTTCAGGTACTTTTCAGGTACTAGTAGACTGTCCAGTCCAATGAGATGGATAAAAAATATTCTATATATATAACAAAATATAATATTCATATTATATATATATATATATATATAACAACAAAAAGTCCAAAAGGTTTGCCCAAATCAAGCCACCGAATGTATGTGACCACATATAGAGATGGTAGTATCGAAAAGCAATTTGAAAACTATTAAACTTTTTTTGACTTTTATGAAATGTTGGTAAAACACAAATTTATAAATGACTCGTTATTCTCTTAGATATTATTGACTTATCATTGCTTAGTAAGAAAATCTCTCTCTCTCTCTCTCTCTCTCTCTCTCTCTCTCTCTCTCTCTCTCTCTCTCTATATATATATATATATATATATATACTTTTTTTGTGGAAGAGTTTTTGACACAAACGGTTTATAGATTAATATACTTAAGTTTATTTGAAACAACTATATCGTGCCAACATTTTTTTTTTCTGTCCAACGAATATATATTTGACTGCACAAAAGTTCTATTGATGCCCAAATTAAATGTGGTTGTTACAATACATATGTGACTTTTTCATCTAAAAAGAAATCAATAATTTTGTTTCCCAACGTATTTCAGAAACAACTATCTGTAGAGCTTATATAAGAGGGAGGGGGAAAAACTTTATAAATTCAAATAAAAAGGACTATTTTTGTGCAAACATTTTGCTAATTTACAAATTTTAGCTATTTCAAAGAGCTGATAGAATAAACTATGTTTCCTCAAAATCGACACCAAACAACAAAATTAAATAAAGGGATAAAAACACTAAACTTTCAAACTATGGTGTTTTTCACACATTATTATATGAACTTTTACGATTTGTATTTTATCAAATGAACCTTACATTCTTCACATTTAAGTCCTACGGTCATTTTTTGGCAATAAAAGTGAATGGAGATAGGACATATGTCCTTACGCAATAAGTCACTTATTATCGAAAGATGACTGGAGAGAGTTAAATATGAAAACTATAAAATTCAGAAGGTAAAATGCAACTTGTAAAAGTTCAGCAGGCAAACTATTAGATGGTTAAGTATTTTTATCCCTTAAATAAATTGTGGTCACCTAGGATTGACCAGAAATTTTTTCGAGGAGTGCGGGATCAAATTTTTATAAAATATTAAAAGTATTTTTATTATTTAGGGAGGCTGATAGGCAAAATATAAAATTTTTCAAAAAATAATGCATAAAATTTTAATTTGATATGAACTTGAAGACCATCCCGTCCAATCCCCTGGCTCGATCCCCAACTGCCACAAAGATTTTGATAAACTCAATTAGTACGACTTCTTTATTTTTCTCATTTTTGAACTACGCCGTGTAGAACTTCAATTTATATTGAGTGTGGCAACAAATTTTGATTTGTATGAATGTACAAAAACACTGTGGATAATCTATTAAATTTAACAAAAATATTACTATTTAAGCTTTAATTACATATGGCCCTTCTCAAATTAAAGAGTATTGAGTATTGTTATGTCATATATTTTAAAACTCGTTTAAACATAACACTTGTTTTTTGATAAAATGCAAAAAAAAAATAATGTTCGGCTGGAATGTTTTTTTTTTCATTTTTTCTAAAATAGAAGCCGAAAAGAAAAACAAAAGTCAAAAGTAACTTTTTATTCACCTTCAAATCAAAATATTTTTTAAAAAATTTTTAATTACTATGTACAAATACAAAATTATTTAATTTAAAGAAAATCATTATAAAAAATACGGCCTAATAAGTTTTTTTTTTTTTTTAAATACTACCCAAACAACCCAAAGAGTAATTGGTAATTCATAAACTATTTCATCTATAGGCTGAATCTTCAGATACTTTCCTTTTTTTTACCCCCTTTTTCTCCCCCTGGTGCCGGAGTACAGTACACATATCTTCTCCAGTATCCATGCATGACAATATCAAATTGATTCGACACATTCAGCCAAAACTTTTTGTAGGATCTCACTAATTTTATGACTTATAAAATATTTTTACAATTTATAAAATGTTAAATTTTATTTTTCAAAAGAATCTCTTGAATGTTCGATATAATACTATCATGAGCTTATAAAATGCAGTATTACTATTTTTATAAATAATCAAGATTTTAGAAATAATTGAAGAGCTCCTTTTTTTTTTCCTTTTCTTTTTTCATATTTCAGACGTGCTTGCTCCCCTTTCTTAAAAATATTATAGACTTAGAGCAACATCTTAGAGCAACGCACGTGCATTTTTCTAATACCAGAAAACTTGAATTATTTAAAAAAACAAAAACAAACAAAACAAACTGTGAAATAAACAGAAGAACAATTCCCACACATCAAAATTTTTCTCACACAAATTTTTTGAACAAAAACCAACGTCATGAACGAGGCAAACTGCAGATTTATTTCCCACACACAAACAGAACATCTGCAAAGATGAATCTCAGATGATGCAAACAGACAAGATAACACTAAATCACACGGTCATCATCGCTACATTTAACCAAATGGTAATCACGCCATTTCATTCCAAAAATCACGAGTCAAATATGATCGATTCTTGATAAACACGAGTCTGTACAAACCTCGTCAACACACAAACTGTAATGACGAATGCAACTGCCCCGACACGCACGCTTTCACATTTACATGTATACATGAACACTTGCAGTTTTCATTACTTGGCATACGGGGCAAACATCAATGAACCCTTCGCAATCTACACACAAACACAAGTGCCGGCAGGGCAATATTAAGATAGAGACTTCTTTACCGTTACAAGCTCTGCATTTTGGCGGATGGTTTTGTGGCCCTTGATTTCCACCGATCATTCTTTGATGATTGGAGCAAGAAACTGCATCATCCACCTCACTGTCTCCTGAGCCCTCACGGGCTTGGGTGGTGCCCTGAGCCATGAGCTGCTGAATATTGCTCTTTAGGACATTTACAACTGATTCGTTGTACTTTGCTTTGTAGTGCCACGACTGAGCTTCCATCGCGACCTGCTTTATTCTATCTCCTAACTCCTTGTTCTTTCGGTTCATATTCTCGATTTCAAGCTCCTTTTCGTGTAGTTTCCTGGTGACTCCTTTTTCCAAGGCGTTCAACAAAGAAACCGTGTGTCTTTGGTTTATCTCTCTTACACCCTTCAAGATGTTCTCCTCCTGCCCACATGGTTACAATTAGATGTTGAGAATAGAAACTGTGCTTGATGCAATGCTATTATTAAACAACTACCTCATCTAAAAGTTTAAGCTATTATGGATGAAAGACTAATAATATCTAATATCTCTAATATGCCCCCTCATGCAAGTGCTAACAATTTTCTTTTTCTTTCTTTTTTGTTTGTGGAGCCTAACGCGTGAAATCCTTTCCTATAGCAATAAGTACAGCACCCTTCCTTGTAACTATATAAAATTACATAAATATCTCCTCTAACCTCAAAATTACACATACCTCCCTTTTAGCTTATTTCTACCTTACAGTTACCCCCTTCCATTAGGAGTATTACACACGTTACAGTTCAAATTTTAGTGAACTTTTCAAAATGTTTTCACATGTATAGAGCACTCAATATTATCAAGTTGTTAGAAATAAACATCAGGAAAGACATTAAATATTTAATATCTCTAATATTCATGAATATTAACTCAAAAGCATTGAAGATTTCCCCATACCTGAAGTTTAATATATCGAGCAAATTCTTCCGTCTGTCGATCTATCTCCATTTTGACGGTGTTACCAAGGGAAAGCATGACAGAGGCATTGTTTTTCATATTCTCGCAGGCAGAAGTAACAGAGGAATTACGCTCTTCTTCCTCGCAAGAAAGTTTGAGGCCAGTCGATACAGGATTAGGATTTAAAACAGTGCCAATATGGCCAGCTTCATCCTGACAAAAGTTGTTATTCAGAGATATGTGAAGCTTTTGCGGCATACACAAAGTATCCCCTTCCCTAGGTCTTTTCATAGGGTGATTATCAGTGGGCGCAGGCCCGTTCCCAATACAGTTTATATTGCTAACGCCGGCACTGCACTGGATTGGAACTGCAAGGAATTAGAAATAATGTGAGAGAACTATTAGCAAGAAAAAGAAAGGGTAAGAAGAAAAAGTAAATAAACAAACAGTTGAGATAACAAGAAAATCCAAGCAAGAATGAAAAATCATAAGTACAATAAATTCAAGATAAGGTAAACTAAGTGCAACGAGATCACACATATGATTAAGACGAGTACCAAAAAAAAAAGAAGTATCCATTATGCCTTCATTCTTTTATCTTAATATCCAAGTTTCTCTTCCTTATTATTATAATTACTTTCATATGTTTTAAAACAATAAAGGTTCAACCATCTAGAACAACCAGGGCAATAAAGAAGGGTGGTCAATTATAGTGGTCAATTATAGTGATTTTCCTCCTTAGCAGTAATTACAGCGCCCTCTCCTAGAACTATGTACTACTGCACAAACATCCTCTCTTGGTTTCAAAATTACACATAACCGCCTTGTAATTCATTTCCATCTTACAGCCGCCCCCTTCGGTTGATCATTACAAGTAGATGAACGATGTTATAATTCAAATATAGTAAACTTTTCAAATTCTTTGAGTGTATTGATGATGTTATAAGTTTATTAGTAAACTTGTTGTCCTGAATAAATTTTAATGATCAAAAGTATTCGTAATTCTAAAACTAAGAGAGGAAGTTTGTGTAATACTGTAATCACACATGGTTACCAGGGAGGTCAGCGCAAACAACTATCAGAAAGCGCCACCAAAATCAACAACTACCATTATAATATCTTCCAAATTAAGCTAAGTCTCTGTTTCTTGTTTTCTGGTGGCTCATTGAGCAGACTTTAGAGAAAAGTAGGACGAGAACTCTCATTACTCTATCACAAGTTCTAGCCAAGAAGAACTATATCAAGATCTATCAGAAACCTCGGATGACTAAAATTAGGGACCAAGTTGTCGATCAGGTTAATATATCGCTCTAAGCTCCCTAAAATCACATATGTGAGGTAAAAGATACGAGTTTCAAGCACCGAGAATTCAAGGATATAGCATTAGGCAAAAAGAAACTGCAAAGAATAAAAACACCAAAAAATAAAAATAAAAATAAAATCACTAAAAAGAAACCATAACATATCCTCACCATGTCCAAATAACTGGAGTTGAGGCAATGTATTGTTATCGTATTGACCGCGATTTTCGTTCACAAAGCCGGGAAATATGGTGTTCCCATTAGTTCCTCCTCCTCCTAGCATCTTCCTGAAATCACACACCGTAATGCATCATATTCAAGCAAATTTACAATATGCAAAGCATCAATCTTGAAGACCTTAAAGGTGATATTTTTTTAGCAAGATGAGCTCATATGGAACTTAAAATCACAATCTTCACAATCCCATAAAACAAGTGATCTTAATTCAACTCATACAAACAGACAAAGAAATATTAATCAAACTACTAATGCTAGCAAGATGCAGAGAGCATTCCACCAATCTGTGACTTCCACCACTACTTTTCTCCTCTTTTTAGCATCAAATATAAGAAAAATACTCTGATCAATCAATCATCAAACAATAAACACACCTCCATGGGCTTACCTATTTCAAAAATCCCAGAAAAAAACAAGAGAGAAAATTAAAATTTCAGCATTCCTTAAGAAAATCAACCCCCAACCAAAGACCAACTGATAAAACGGAAATCCCAAGATTCACACAAATCATATGAGCAAAAAAAAAAAGGAAAACCCAAAAAGCCCAAATCAAAGAACTCACCAGAAATCAGCTCTGATTCAGATAACCAAATATTTAGATCGATATAGGAAAAACCCACAAATATTGTTGCTTTATTTACTTAAAAACATTTCCTCTCTGCTTCAAGAGAAATGGGCACAAGGGATGGTGCTAGCCAACAATAATAATAATGAATGAGAGAGAGAAGAGGAAAAGAAAAGAATGGGAATAAGAATAATTATTGCCATAATAATGAAAGTGAATGGTGGTGGTGGTGGTGTTGTTATTGTTGTTTTGGGTAAGCAAACAAAAGGAAAAAAAAAATGGATTCCATTCGTTGGTATTGGTGATGCATTGTAGTTGGTGTGAGAGAGATTTAAGAAGAGGACTACTCGTTGTCGTTGAAGAAATCTTCTTCTCTTCTCCATAATTTGGGCTAATTTTTTGTTCTCTTTTTCCTCCACCCTCTCTCTCTGTCTCTCTCTCTCACTCACCATCTTTGATTTTCTATTTCTTTCTTACACTCATTCATTTTTCACTGTTTGTTTTTTTCCTTTCTCTGACTGTACGGGCAGCTTTCTTTTCGTTTTCCCCAACCAGTGAAATTCCTCAGTTTACTTTTTCTTGATTTTTTTTCTGCCACCACCATCCTTTTGTTTTTATTTTTTTTTAATTGTTTGAATTATTCTAATTTCTTTTTATTTTGGGATGTAAAATCAAGAATTAAGAAAATTAGTAATCATGGTAATAGATTTAAAAAAAATTCTACTGTTTTTTGTCCTAACTATTTGGATATTTTCATCCATATAAAGATTAAATGAAATTAGAAAAAGTACATTTTTTCTCTTATATTATGATATTATCAGAAGTGGTATTCAAAGTTAATAGTATCACATCCTAGACGAAGTCAGGGGATTGAAAGGAACCGCTGCCCCCCTCTCTCAAGTTTATATGAAATTAAATTTTAGATGTATTTTTTTTCAAAAATTTTAAATTACCCTCCCCCCCTCTCCCCCAAATGAAATAAAATCCAGCTTATTCCATATCGTATTAATTAAAATAAAATTTTAGTTTCTGGCTTTGTCCCTGATCACATTATTATCTTAATCTATATGTTAATTGCATAAACAACATTTTACAAAGTAAAATATATTCATAAAATCTAAAAGGAATGGGAAAAAAAATCAAATTTGAGATAAGTGGAGCATTTGTATAAAGTTATTAAATATCACAATAATTTGAATTTTCAAATTCGAAATTAATTTTTGGTACAAAGACATTTTCACTACCAAAGAAAAGAATTTTATCAATGAAATCAATTGCATTAAAAAAGAAAAAAAAAAAGGTAAGAAGGAATATTTGTTTCTGAAGTTACTTGAATAGTGGATCTTGTTTCTATGTTATGTGGCACATTAACATCAAGAATAACGTGACATGTAGCCAAGTAGGGTAATATATATTTCAAATTAATTTAAAACATTAATGTGCTTAGATATGTAATTTTTTTTTTTTTTTTGTACTTCATCTATTGGTTCCCAACTTCCCATTAATTTAATTAAGGTAAAACATGATTGTTTAGGTAACACACACACACACACACACACACACATATATATATATGTATATATATATATATATATATATATATATATATTAGTTAAAAGACATATTCATTATATTGAGAAAATAAAATGTCGTGAAACACAATGTTCCAATGTTGTTTCTTTGTCTATAAGGTTAATGAAAATAATAGCAAGTGCATCGGATAGACCTAACTTGTTTGACCTCGTGCTTTGGTAAAGATTATGGCTCGATTTAATCAAGATCACTAGCTTAATGAGTAATTACAAATTAATTTCATGGATACAAATACATTTTTTCAGGGAAAAAGAAGTAACAATGATAGTTTATTACACATAGGTTTGACAAAGGTGATAACACAAGTTATTTGCCAAGAATTCATGCTAAAGTGGCATACAAATTTTGGATTAAAAATGGCTTCCAAAACTTATCAAAATAAATAAATAAAGATTCTAAACTAAATAATTTTAAATAAATTGTTGTTCAAAATTACTTAGAGAGTAGTAATTAAACCTATAAACTCCTGAAAATATCTTATAAAACGTTTGAGAGCTTATCAATTCTTCAAAAGTGTCTGGTAATTTTTTAAACAAAGAAACGTATTAGTAGCTTATAAGTTCCAAAAGCTCCCCCAACTTATATTTCAGAAAATTTATAAGATGTCCAATGCTAAAAGATAATGTGGAATAAATAACTTTATTATTTTTCAATATTACATTTTTGCTATTTAAAAAAATATTGTTTTGAACAAAAATATTAGGCAATGCATAAAAAACACACCAAAATAAACTATTTTCCGTAGGCTAATAACTTACTAATCACATAGATAATTAGGTTGAGAAAATAATGAACAGATAAAGATAATAAAAGAGAAACAAATTATTGATTGAAAACCATTGTGGGATTTAGTGTTTTTTTTATATATAAAAATAGTCTATTATAATCAATTAATTATTTGATACTTCCAAATAAAGAATAAACTATTATAATTAATGGTCACTAATATAAATGAAATACCCAAAAAAAAAATTACTGTACAGCAAAAATAAATCTAATATCTAACTAGAAAAATATCCTTTTATTCATGGAAATTCAAACACATAATCTAATCTAATATATTATTAAAAAAAAATACACTTTCATTATAAGGTGCCGAGATCGCCTCCGAAAAACATGCCGTGAGCTGTGTAGAAAGGAACCATCACCCCGCCCTCCCCCAATTTTATACGAAATTAAATTTTAGATGTATTTTTTTGAGAATTTTAAATTACCACCTCCCCTAAAAAAATGAAATAAAATCTGGCTTTATTCCATGATCACAATATTTAAAATAAAATTTTTGGTTTCGGGCTTTGTCCCTGGTCACATTATTATATTAATCTATATGTTAATTGCATAAATAACAATTTACAAAGTAAAATATATTCATAAAATCTAAAAGGAATGGGGAAAAAAAAATCAGATTTGAGATAAGCGGAGCATTTGTATAAAGTTATTAAATATCACAATAATTTGAATTTTCAAAATCGACATTAATTTTTGGTACAATTAATAACATTCCGGTGATGAGATGCACAAAACAAGGTCTCATCACAATAATTTGATGGCAATTAATTCGCACAAAACCGGTGTAGAATTTTATTGGCTATTAAACAAGGGCTCATCAAAATAATTTTTGGTTGATTTGATATGATAATCTCTTAGCTTCTCTTAAAAAATAGAAAAAAAAATTGGCATACCATTGACAATTAATAACACATCATAATGACAACTAGGTGAGAAAAAGGAAAAAATGCCAAGTTTATCCCATAAAACAGTGTTTTTTCAAATTTTGTCTCATCAATTACAATTTTTCAGATTATGTCTCATAAATTGCCAAATTTCTTAATTTATGTCATCTCTGTCAAATATTTAATGGCAAAGTCACGTGAGTTGCACGTGGCCGTTAAGGAGGGGTGAAAATTCAAGACTTAATTGCATTTTAACCCCCCCCCCCCCCCATTACTTAAAATCTTCAAAAAATTACCCTACACAAATGTGTTAGGTGAAAAAACACCATAATTTCTATAATGCAATTTCGAGTCTATTGACTTAAAAGACAAGAAAAATCGTACAAATTGAATTTATTGAAATTATTTAAAGTGAAGTGAGTACAATCTCTAAACTTGATCCTCTGATTCTTCCGTCACGAATTTGAGATTTGAAGATTCAAACACTTCCGGAGCGAATTTGGTGGTTTGATCTTCTTGGAGCTTGATCTAGTTTTCAATAACGTGATTCGTAGACTTTGTAACTTGATTACGAATCAAATGCCGAGATTTTCGATGAACGCTGCGAAGAACGCCTAGAAAACCGTTGACTTCACTTGATGTAAGTTTGGAAAGAACACCGATTTGCTGGCTTAGCACCTTGTCTGCAGATCGAACGCCTTGATTTGGTTGATCTTGGTGAAGAACGCCGGAAACTTCACCTTGATCATTGCGTATTTGACTTTGGAAATGTTGATTCGCTAGCTTCACACCTTGACTGCAGATCAAACGCCTGAATTTGATGATCTTCGTGAAGAACGTCGGGAATTTCAACTCGATCACTTCGAATCTTCTTGAGAGAATCACGGGATTTCCTTCGCTTCTCTTGCTTTGAAGACTTCTTATGCTTCAATGTATGTCTGTTTGTCTATGTCTTTGGCTTGTAGAGAAGACCCCTATTTATAGGTGTAGAGAAGAGTCCCTTGCCATGTTGATTTGACAAGATGGCGCAATTTGATTGGCTGGCTCAAATTTGCTAGCAATTCATTTTCTTAATGAAAAGATGTGATTTGAATTGCCAAAATATGATAATATCTAGCTTATATATTTGCAAGATAATATTTTACTTGCCAAAATAATAATACCTAGAATATATGTTTGCGGGATATTATTTTATTTGCCAAAATAATAATACCTAGCATATATGTTTGCAATATATTATTTTATTTACCAAAATAATAATATCGAGCATATATGTTTGCATGATATTATATTTATTGCCAAAATAGTCTAATTTGACAGTTGGCACCATTTGATTGGCTAAGAAAATATATATTAAAATATCAATTAATTAACTATTTTATTTAGGAATTAAATTCAATTAAATTTCATAAATAAAAATAGAAAATATAATATTGATATTTAATATATTATTTGCCACATTTCGGCATAATTGACCATAAATTTAATTTGTCTACATTCCCCATCACCAATCTCCCCCACAATTTCTCTCTTCCACCATTGCTCCCTCAGCTAAAGATGCAGGCAAAGCCCCCGCCCCCCCCCCCCTTCTCCTTCTCTAACGTAAACTCTAATTTCAAGCATATGTATGTATATATATATATATATATATAACTCCAATTTCATAAAAACTAAAACCCTAATTTCATATGTGTTTGTGTAACCCCAATTTCATAAAATTTAAAACTCTAATTAATTTCATGTTTATATACACATACCAAACCTTAATTTCATTTAAAAAAACATAATGACTTTGTTTGGCGTGTGTGTGGGGGGGGGGGGGGTTGGCAACCATGGTGGGTGAGAGGAAGGGGTTGTTGGGTGGTGGAGAATAGTGTTTTTTTCATTTATTTTTTGTGTTGGGTGTTGTTTTTTTTTTTTTTAAAATTTCAAGTGACATGAGGTTAAAATGCAATTAATTCATAAATTTAGCTCCCACTTTAACGGTCACGTGCAACTTACGTATTCAAATCGTTAACAATTTGACGGAAATGACATAAATTGAGAAAACCAAAAATTTATGGAACATAATATGATAAATTCGTAATTAATGGGGACAAAATCCGGGGGGTGGGGGACTACTTTATGGGACAAACTTAGCATTTTTACCGTCAGAAAAAACAAATTCTATGATCACTAAGTTGTCATTATATGTATGTTACTAATCATCAAAGTTGTACTATATTGTCATCTGTTTACATCACATTGTCGTCATTGATATTATGCAAACTATACTATGTGATAACATAATTTTATTATTACTAAATATATATCAATAGTGATAATATTTTCATTATCACTTATTATATTGTTATCAATTTAATAATTTTTTAAGTGCAATTCAAATTATTACATCAAAGAAACTACAATAAAAGTAGAATATAAAACTATTAGTACAATAGAATAAAGACCGATATTTATTAGTGGCAAATAGAACTAAGATCTCATAGTTTCAAGTCTTATTTTCGTCAACTGAGCTAAACCTTATTAGCATCCACATCACCTCAATTGGAGGTAAAAAAAATTAAAAAGAAAAAAGAAAAAGAGAAAGAAAACTATATATATTTTCACTTTGTCATACACTTTGGTTTTCAAAATTCAAAGACCTCACGTATTTTTTGAATCCTTGATTGGAGGGTTTCTTTCTCGTGGTGTGGTGGTGGTGGGGCTTTCAATTAAATTAAATTCAAAGTGACTATAAATGCTAAAAACAAAAGCAACAATAATGTGAGAAAACGAGACAAGTTATCAAAGAATCACGAGGAAGAAGAAGAGGGGAATAATTTGCAGGCTCCGCCTTGTACCTTACTCTTCCCACAGTGAGTCAGTCCACGTGCCTCTCCAGGTGGGTGATTTTTTTTTTTGGTGTACGAGGTGGGTGATTTAATTTAATAAACAAACGCCTCTTTGTAAATGCGGATCCATATATACATCATTGTTCAATATGAAGGGTCTGTTTGTCCGGGTCTTTGGCCTAATAAATAGATATTCTATCTTAAAAGTGTGGAAAATATAAGGATTATGGTTCAAATTCTAGTAAGTGTGCGTATGTAGTTTACTATTTCACATCAAAAATAAATAAATAAATAATAATTAAAGGTCCATTTGAATGGGATTAAAAATATATATATTTCTTGAACGATAATTTTTTGTAGTAGAATTTTTTTTAAAGCAAGTAATTTTACATTTAGTTATAATAATTAAAAGTATGTTTAAAAGTACTTTTATTTGAAGTTACTTTGGTGTAGCTTTTAAAAAAAAGCCCTGTTTGGCTTTTTCCCCGACTTCTTTTTTTGGTTTTTTTTAAGTCCATCCAAACACAATTTTTTTGTTCTGAAGTGCTTTTTTAAAAAATAAGTGTTTTTCTTCAAAAAAAAATTCATCCAAACGGGCTCTAAAATTGAATTTACAAGGTTCATTTGGTCCAATTTTTTGAGTTTATTTGATTTCAAGATAGATAATTTATATTAATATCATTTTAATATTAAATAAGTTTACATTATTATTCTAAAACTAAGTTTAGAGTTGCTCATTTGGATAGGCATTTTCTAGATTGTTTGGTTTTTTTTTTTTTTTTTAGCAGAAGCCATAATGAAAAGGTCGAAAAGTGAATTTTTTGAAAAACTACCAAAAGTAGTTTTCAAACAAAAGTACCTCTCAAAGAACTTTAAATTACTACAAACAAGCGTAGAAATGCTTAGCTTAAAAGAGGTGAAAAAGAAAAGAAAACTCTACTATACAAAACAACTATTGACAAATACTTCTTTTTTTTTTTGGTTATAAGTCTTTCCAAACAGACCTTTATCAATATAGGGAAAAAACACATTCGACACACATATGAAAGGGGCCTAGAAGAGTTAAATGCCCATGCGATGGTCCAAATCATTCTTGTATGCTAAATTTAGGGCTGCAAAGTTCAAAGATGTTGCCATGCGTATTCACATGAAAAATGTCATATTAGTGTAAAATCTCAATAATCTTTTATCATGAGCCATTTAAATTATCACTCTATATAAGTGACGTGGGCTCAAGACAAGATGCTTGTGACCAACAAGTGAATGTGTTATCCTGTGGGATGCTGTAAAGATCTATTTTCCTAACAATAGAATGAAGTGTTAGGACCTACTGGAAGTGGACTCAATCCAGGACTTTCAAAATCTAAATCAACCAATGGATCAAGATTATTTGTCATTGGATGTTCAGTCCAATGATGAGAGTTTGAATTTAACATCAAAGAGGTCTTGGGTTCGAGCCTTCTAGTATGCATAAGTGTTAAAGAAAAAGAAGATCAAGAGTATTCAATATGAAGTTATAAAATAAGTGAGGTAAGGTATCTAAAACATAGGTATTTAGGTCAAGGAAGGAGAGAGAGCTAAGTTCCTTCTTGGAGGGCCTCAGAAATTTGGGTGAGTTCTCTAGTAAGTTAGGGGAAAAAATGTGTAGAAAAGATGAAGCACCATTGTCGGCGATATTTTCGTACTTTGTGTCAAGATGAGCATCTATGGTTTCCGATTCAGGTAGGGCTGTTCAATCGGTTTTAACCGAACCGAACCGCATGTTCGGTTTGGTTAACCGAATGGTTCGGTTTTTCGATTGGAAAACCGAAAACCAAACCGAACGCATTGCGGTTCGGTTCGGTTTTCCAGGAAAACCGAAAAGCGACTTTTAAAAAAAAAAAATTTTTTTTTCCTTTTTTTTTCCAGTCAGCACTGGGCAATGGCAAGGTGTGGCAAACACATTAAAACATAACTTTTTGTTTTTGTTTCTTTGTTAACCGAAAAAAAAAAAGAATAACTTACTAATGTTTTCTTCTTGTGATTTTTCAAAGAAAATTAACAAATCATTCAATCTAACAAAACTTAACTTAAAACAATAAAAAGCAAGCACTTTACCGGCTACTGTTGCTGCTGTCCGGCTGCTGTTGCTGTTGCACTTTACCGAAGCAAGAAGCGAGATGAGAGGGAGAGAAAGAGTCCTCTTGCTGCTGTTGTTGCGACTTGCAGGTTGAGTTTTCTTTTGTTGAGAGCTGGACGGGAGCAGGAGCAAGCAGGCGAGCAGCAGAGCAACACACGGGAGCAGGAGCAGGACTGCAGGAGCAGCTTGACAGCTTCACAGCTTGGGACTTGGGACTGTTAAGTGTTAACCTAAGTGGAGAAAAACAACTTTTTTTGAAAACGTGTTTTCAAAACACGTTTTCAGCCACTTTTTTTTTTTTTAAATGAGGCCCGGTTCGGTTTAACCGAACCGAAACCGAACCGAATTCATTTTTTCGGTTTCTCTCGATTTTAACCGAGAGAAAAAACCGAACCGAACCGAATGTGTTTGGTTTTGGTCCTAAAAAACCGAAAATCGAACCGAATATGGTTCGGTTCGGTCGGTTTTTGGATATTTTGAACACCCCTAGATTCAGGTCTTGAAATGGCTCTAAATGACCCGATCCAAAGGACATGAGTTTTGAAGTGATTCTTAATTTAGGTCATTTTCGGGGGTATTTTTGTACTTGTTTCATATGATGACCTCGATTACAGTGTATTTGGCGAATGAAAGAAAATGGAGGGAAAAAGAGAATGAGATGAAATGAAAGAAAATTGGTGGATTTTAATTATCCATATATTTGTTTGGATGGGAAGAAAATGAATGTAAAGAAAACGGAACTATAATTATACTATTTTCCTTTCATTTTCCGCCTAATATTGGGAGGAAAAAAAAATTAGTGAACCTCATGCCAATTTTTTCATTTATTCCATTTTTTCACTCACAACCAAATGGTTCAAATTGTGCCACATCATTAATTCACTAAAAAAAAAAATATCAATGTGCATAATATAATACATATAGGGCTCAAACACCGAATTCATGTAAGAATTTTATACCATAGTGCTATTACTCTAAGCCCCTTATTTCCTTTGGTTTTTTTTCCCTAGGCTAATTCAACTTATCTTGTAAGGAGCATTTTATTATTATTTTTTATTTATAGTTCACACACCACCCTAAATTAATACACACATCAAAAAGCTCAAAGTAGTTTTCTTTAGAAATTGTCAAAAGTGCTTTCAAATAAAAATACATTTCAAAACGCTTTTAAAAATTGCATCCAAAGATAAAATTAATTGACTTAAAAAATGTACTATAAAAAATACGGCTCAAGAAATAATTTTTTAAGCTTTGTAGATGATTTTCTTTTTAAGAAAAGAAACCCTTTTTGTTTGCACCAAAAAAAAAAAAAAAAACAAGCAAACAAACACTTGTGTAAAAATTTATATTTACCAACTACCAATTTGTCTAGCGCGATAAGACGTTAAATCCTTTAAGCAAAATTTAGGGTTTGAGTTCGAAGTTGTGAATTGAGCAATTGAATTGGAAGGATCGTCCCATATTGGCTTTTGCAATATCTGAATTAATTGGCCAATAAAATGAAATATGGCGGCTAAAGACCAAAAAAAAAAAAAAAAAGAGATTGTGTTAGAAAAATTAAAAATACAGATTGTGTTAGAAATCTGAATTTTTTTTTTCAAAAATACACGAAAAAAGAGAGGCACAAAAGTGGCTTCTTTTGGAAGCTATGTATGGCTATCAATAGGTCGGATTTGGAATGAATCTATAAATTTCGAATCCGAATCTGATAAGCTTTTTCAATATACAAATCCTATAGGATTTATATTCAATACTATTGATTTTGAATCTGATAAAAAATATGAATCTCAATAAGAAAATCCGATCCAATTAAATGTTAGAAAAATTAAAATTTTAAAATCAAGTAACAAATAAAAAACATTTCTTTTGTAAAACATAAAATTTTAATTAAGTAGAAATTTATTTTAGAATATTTATAAGACTATACTTTAGTTTGTTAAAAAATTTACTTTAACGATAAATAATAGTGTACTACTAATTATTATGATTTATATATTGCAATCCATTTTTCTTTATTAATATTATATTCATGAGATTATTAATCTAATAAAAAGTATTGTTAAAGTTCGGATTCGAATTTTCACGGACTGAACTGTTTGATTTCATATCCTAGCAAATTATTTCGGATTACGATCATTTATAATCGAATTAAATTAATTGAACATTTTAATCGATCGAATATACTAAAATTCAAAGTGCATTGGGATTAAAATTTGCTTCTTTAATAGTCCTACGACCCACGGTAGCTTTCAAAGAAAGGTACATTTAATTACTATATTCAAACACGCTATTGAAGTTGTAGTCAAGTGGTGGAGATTCGAACCCTCTTGTCCTCCCTTTTTCTTTAGGGTGAGTGAGTGTATGTGTGGGGGGTTACGATTGATATTTTTAGAGTATTATAAGTTGATTGTATCAAAAGAATTATTATATTCAAACACAAAGCTGTTTGATTTTGTTTTTCAATAAAACTTTATTCTAAAAATGATGACTGAACATTTTTTTAAAAAAAAAATATTCGAACAGGCACTGAGACTTATTTATAGATTCTCAGGATATAATAAAACTTATTTCTAAATAATTTTTAGCATTTTTCTCTATTTTAAACATATATTAAAACTTAATTATAATAAATCCCCCCGCGCCCCCCCCCGCCCCCCCCCGCCCCCCCCTCCCGGTCAAAACTCATTTCCATCCCTAGCTGCAGTCTACACCCAATCATAACATTCCAATTTAAATTAAAATTTCTCTGAATTTACTTTGGAAAATAGAAATTATTCAATACCACATCAAATATTTATGATTTATGAATTTTATGACGTGGTATTTGTGATTTGTTACCAAAATAATTAAATAATGACGTGTAAATTTTCCTGCCATTGAACCGCAAAAATCTCTTCCCATTCACCTCTCCCAATTCTCGAATGGCTCCAAGCCACTGAAACAATGAAAAATCCACGGACCGCGAAAATCCCTTCATTGCCCTCACACCCCATGCTCAATCCACTCTCCTCGCCGAGCCCATTATGGTAATTTTACCCGCCCATTCTCCTCCATTGCAAGAGCATCAAAGCATGAAATAATGCCCGAAACGAACTCTGAAATTTCTAGAATCAGAGAAAAATATTTTCTTGCGAAATGCATTGTTTGAATCTGAAAGTTGTTACGGATTTCAAATCGCCGTCGTTATGGGGTCGTGTGGATAGCAGCGTTAAGGGCTATAGTTTGCGGGTTAATCGAATCGTTGCCTGCAGTGTACCGGGTTCGGGTTCGGGTTCGGGCCCAGGCCCAGTTCAAGGCTCCAGCAAGAGTTCGTTTTTCTCTCGAACTGAAACGTATGCTTTGTTGAAGCAGCAGTTGGAAGTTGCTGCAAAAGCTGAGGTGATTTTGCTTGCTTGTTTTATATGAATTGTGCTTTATGTATTCGATGTATGGCCCGTTTAAGGGAAAGTTGGCGACTTTTTTATGTTGATGTTGAATTTGTTAATATGCATTGGTGTATAAGTTTATGAATTTTTCTTGCAGAGTTGTGTTAGGATACGAAGTTCACAGTTTCTATAAATTTGTTTTTGTGCGTTTATGCTGATAGTTTCTGTAAATGTTTTGGCTGGTTTAGTTGTTCCATTGGTTTGAGATTGATTTTGCTAAGTTGATTATTGATTCAGGATTACAAAGAAGCTGCTAGACTTCGTGATTCATTGAAACTGTTTGAGGAAGAGGAGCCTGTTTTGCGGCTTCAGGGATTGTTGAAAGAGGCCATCGCACAGGAAAGGTTTGAGGTACACCTTCTCCACTTTATGACGAATTATATTATTTGTTTTTGAAAGGTTTGACTTTGAATGCTTACAAATTGAGCCTGTGTTTCCCTTGGAAATATAAAGGCTCGTTTACTTTGATGGTTAAAATTTGAGTGATTTGGTTATCTATGGTTTGAGTATGAACTTTAAGAGTAAAATTTCATACCCAAACCATTGATAACCAAATCACTCAAATTTTAATCATAGAAGTAAATAAGCCCTAAGGTGTCAAAATCCCAAGTTCGCTTTTCTGCTAATCAATAGGAATGATTTTTCTTATTGAATTGGGAGCATGTGATTACCAGAATTCCACTGTCTCCCTATTCCAGTAATGGCTTGTTTATTTTTATGATTGCGTTTATTATGGGTTTGGTTATAAAATGTTCACTTTGATGTTTAAAAAGGGATGCTAGTTTAATTCACACACAGGTTTGGATGGATATTGCAGACTTCTCACCTATAAAAGTAAACAATGGGTATGGATGGTTTATCTTGCCAAACCGCCAGTATCTTGGAGTAAATACCCAAAAGATTTCGGTCTGGTTTTCATGCCTTGGTTGAAATGCTTATGTGAAATCTTACCACATTTCTAAATGTTAACAGTTTGTTCTTTCTAAAATGCTGAAACTGCTATGAGATTCTTATGGAAAATGGCAGTGGGAAACTGTTTTGCTTAACTTCCGTACCTGACAATTTATGAGTCCTCATTGACTAATTTGTCTGATGTTTCCTTTTTCTCTTGTAAACATGTACTTTTCTGAATTGTTGTGCATTCTTTTTGTAACTCCAGGATGCAGCTAAGTACCGCGACGAGTTAAAGGAAATTGCTCCTCATTGTCTTTTGAAGTGCTCGAGTGATGCAACGACCTTGGTATGAACGTCATATACCAACTAAGCCATGTTTTGATTTAGGCACACTTCTCTGGATTGATCTTTCTGATCGTCTGTCAACTTGGTATTGAAATCTGAAACTTTTATTCAGGTAGGATAGCTAGTTCATAAATCTTGTTAGGGTGACCAGATCTAACATGCACTTTTTGTGAGCATGTACTTCACACGAGTTAGTGCTGTTTCGCCAAATTGTGGAGGTCCATTGTTTTGTTCCTTCTGGAGCACCACTTTATTGATCTATTGCTAGTCTGTAGAAGTTTAATAATATAGGATTGCTTGTATAGCATTTGATGACTGTGTCTTATGATCTAGATTGTGATAGGAGAATTATTAGGCACATTTGGTTTTCCTTTGCTATGTTTCAGGAGAAGTATTTTGGGAGAGTATGTTTTGGCAATGGGTCTGGGAAATGTGTGGAGAATAAAAGCAGGTGTGTTTTTTTAGAGGAAATAAATTTTACTTGAGACATCTTTTGATGTAAAATTTTGTCTAGTTACTGGTGTCTCATCAAATTTTTATATTATTATACGTTACTATTTTAGTTATATACGAATAATTGAAAAATAAGTTTATGTTAAAATTAATGAATGTAATATATATGTGTGCGTGTGTGTGTGCGCGCAATCGATTTGATGATTCGTAATAATTTAGAATTTTTATTAATATTTTGGAAAGAAAATGTTTGTTCTTTTCTTGTTTGTGTTTGAGAAGCACGCTTTCATACTAGCTAATTGTTGCTCTTTCCCAGGGCATTAGAGTTCAAGTGAGGAGTGTCTACATTGAAGGTAGAAGTCAGCCTTCTAAAGGACTTTATTTTTTTGCATATAGAATCAGAATCACCAACAACTCAGATCGCCCTGTACAACTTCTTAGAAGGCACTGGATCATAACTGATGCCAATGGGAAAACCGAGACCGTTCAGTAAGTTGAGCAGTTTTACCTTTTATTTGTCATAAATTCATAATAGGAATGCAATTATCTCCTGAAAGTGTTTGTATTGTATACCCCTGTCAACGTTTTCAGCATCGCTATCATTTAGTTGATAACTTATTTTTTCTCTCCACTGATCGAACTTCCTGCTTTTTGTCTAGGGGTATTGGAGTTATAGGTGAACAACCAGTTATACTTCCCAAAACTGGTTTTGAATATTCATCTGCTTGTCCATTGAGCACACCTAGCGGCAGAATGGTATCTGGCTGTATTATATTTTTTGTGTATTACAAAACCCCGTCAAATACCAAAAAAAAAAAAAAACCAGTCAAACTTGCGCAAACATAACTTGGGATGATCGCCTCATCTAAAAGTTTAAGTTGATGAAGATGAGAGGCATTAAATATTTATTATCTTTGATATGCTGCCTTGCGTGCAGGCAATATTTTTCTTTGTCAAGCGTAGCCCATGAAATTCTTGTTCATAAATGGATGGCGATGAGATTTGATTATTTGAACATAGGATCTCTTATTTAGTCTAGCTTTGATATCATATTGAATATTGAAAGACCACCTCTCTCTTTTCTTTCGTTGAATCTTTTAATTGAATGATCACTTGATCTGAAAGTTTATACATTAAATATTTAATATAATAACATATATGAGTCCCTTTTTTTGCATGTTAATATGTACTTGCTATAAGTGTCTAAATGAAGAAAGTTGACTCTTCTTACTTATCATATTATAGGAGGGCGACTTTGAGATGAAGCATGTCGATAAAGTTGGCACTCGAACGTTCAACGTGGCTATTGCCCCCTTTGCTCTATCCACATTCGGAGATGGCACCAACATTATCTGAGAGACTACTTTACACGACACAAAATAAAGATGGTATCGAATTCTACTGTATGTTACCAAAAATGTTGTGCTAATTACTAAACACATATTAGGAATGTAGTTAGGAGATTGCTTAATACGTGCCAAATGAGAATTTTGATATCCTCAAATGTATAAATGGAACCGACTGTATAATACTAAAATGTATATATAGCGTGATGTTTTGACTAAAATATTAAATAGCTTGCTGTTACAAAAATGTATTAATAGTGCAGCGAGCATGCAAAAAGTGCTTGCATTTCATGTAGAGGTTGCTTAAGAGACGTGCCCGTATTGTGTGAATGGAAGAAATGCGTGCCCCGAAGGTTCTGCCTCTCTCAAGTGACTGCAATAAAGAAGTTCTGTTATAGCTTTGGTCACACACTTATTTCTACTTGTGACACATGAGACAGTTGTCTCGATACTTGGTTTCTTCCAAATTTTTGAACTTTCAGGAGCAATGCTGGAACTCGGATTGGTAACAAAGATGCTTCTAATTTAAGGTGTGTTCTCTGGCTTTGCTCTTTGGTTCTTTATGCATTTGTGTGGTTCTGTATCTATTTTGTGCGTGTTCCTTTACATGTCTTCATGCCGCCTCCTGCATATACGTTGTATCCCTTGTATATATGCTTTATCATGTTATTATGCATGGGACCTTTCGCATAAGATTGTGTTTTGGATATTTGAAATATTTGCTTAACTAGTTCGTATATGTAATTTGGGGAGTTATCTGTAGAAGAACTTCATGATACATCTCCGTTTTGTTCTTGTTAGTCTGGGCCAAATATCATAGCTGACAACCATTTAGTGTCACAAGGCAAATTGTGCCATTGAATTGGTTACAAAAGTTAACCAACAATAGAATATACAGTTCCTTGACTCTGGTTTGATGTGGCCTTGGCTGGGAATGGAGTTCCATGGGGGTTCGGAGTGGGTTGGGGGGTTGTCGCCCCCCTCTGACACGACAAATATACCCCCAACCCCCAACGAACTCTAATTGAGTTTCTGGCCGTCCCTCAAGCCATTGGCAGTGTTTTTTGGTGACTCATTATACAAGTGTTTGCCGGTTTTGTTCAAGTGATAATAACATTTGTATTCTATGAACATCCCGTTTATAGGACCCTTTTCGTTTTTCTTTTCTTCATCTCTCTTGTTGAAAGTTTTAACGTGCATATCCGCCTGCATTTTCTGCTTTTCGATCTCCTCTAGGGACCGAAAACACTAATGAGATGGTTGTCTAACTGTGGAGTGTTGGACTCACATTTGCTTGTTCATGCATTGTGTAAGCTGTAACCAACTCTGGGACCCTCTTTTGTCACATTTTCTTTCCCTTTCTATATTTTGTTGAGTTGGTGAGTTCTTTCATAAATACTTGAAAAGGCATGCAAAAGGTGTGGGAAATAGAAGTTAGAACACACTGTTGAACCAAGCAGTTGTACAGGTATGCTAATAACTAAATATCAATGTGACTAAGATGTGAAATAGGAGAAATCATGAAGAGGGATTTGTTTATAATTTCTTATCATGACTAATCTTCATTTTGCTACCATGATTTTGTTGTGATATGGGATCATGTATGTGTGTATATATACACACACATATACATACATATATATACATAAATATATATATTGATAATACGTAATTACACATAGAACCACCCACACTTGCATGTTGTTAGGATTCGCACTCTTGACAACACTTCCTATGCTTCTAAAGGTCGGACACATATTTATTAGGCTTAAACCCCTGAACGAACTCAAAAATATTAATCACAGGGTCACAGATTAATTATCGATAAGTAATTGTTTCCCTTACAATTTTCCTGTACGATTTTTCATATGTTCGGGCAACCGCCACGAAACTCTCGTCTGTTTGAGCTTTAAATTTATGGTACTCTCTACAGAGGGCTTTGGACTTTGACGGTGCTATGAATCGACTAAAGTTATTTGAAATTTTAATAATAGAATCAAAAGGTCATAATTATAGTTTTAATCAATATGCTGTATAATAGATATTCAAAAAATAAAATAAAAAATTGAGTGGGGTCATCTGATCTCCTCCTCACAAGGTGGAGTCGCCCTTGTGTTCTACTATGGTAAAGAAGGTTTTGATTTTTAATCAATCCATCATTATTAATCTCTCTAATGATTATTTTATTTAAAAGAAAAGTGATTTGTTATAATCAATTAATTACATAAATATTGTAAAAACAAAAAATAAATTAATATTATTACAATTTATGATCATTAAATATCAAAAATATCAAAGAAATTATGAATAAATTATTATATAATATAAAGAAATTAATATTCAATTAGAACAATGTCTTTTTTTTTTAATTACCAAATTTTGACTCATTGGTTAATTAATTCAGATTGGGTAATGTAGAGGTTTATTATGGGGATGACTCTTTCAATTTAGTTGTTCTGTTCACAATATCAGGATTCAAATTTTGAATGTTGTTTAAGGAATTTAGTGCCTCATTCCCCAATAATTCACGGAGGACTACTAAGACTAGCACAAGCCTACTTCCCCAATCTATGCTCAATTAATGAAATCAAACAAACATAAAAATAAATAAATAAAACATAAAGGTGATTTTGGACATCATTCCAATTTTATGTTATTATCTATAACTTTTCAAGAGTGTCGCCCAATTATGTCTGCCTTTTCACCCAAGATTTCTCTTATCCAATTCCTATTTTTTTTTAAAAAAAACATTTTATTATTGGGTTCATATATTTATTAATTTCAATCAAAATTCAAAGCTGTCTTTATGATCTGTAACTGTTTCTGGCCTATTTGCATAGGTGACGAAGGTACGTAAAATTGACAAGATCGTAGTTGTTCCTACTAGCTCACCGGCCTATGTATTAGGAAAAAGAAATAAAAGAAAGAAACTATAAATTGTTCACATTAAAATACACTAAAAAAAAAAAGAGGAAAAAAAATAATAAAAGACTTTATACTAATAAAAAAAAAATTATAAATCTCCACCTTTCATTTCATAAAGCCCAATAATTATTATTTTTTCCCCCCAAGATTGCCTTAAACATATCAAATTAAAAAGCTTAAGAAATTGATTTTTTTTTTTACAATATATATAGCTTCATTAACCTCTTAAATTGATTAATTATCAAAAAAAAAAAAAAAAAAACTCTTAAATTGATTTATAGCGATGATGATTTTGATAAATTTAGTTTCTTTTTGAGAAAATTATTTTCTTCAATATTAAGATATATTTGATTATGAAAAAGTATTATCTTTGATCTTAAGATGTGGAAAATATAAATGACAAAATTTAATTTTAATATTGAATTAAAATCTCCGTATAGTAATTTTGACCATATTTGGTCCATATAAGTTAATATGAACAACAAAAAATGCTACTCCCTTTGTCCCATAATATTAATCGTCCTAGGTTTTCTCACACAAATTAATTACGCTAATAAATAACCTCTTTTTAGTTAAACTTAAAATGATTTGACAAACTTACTTTCTCCATACCTAATCAAATTCCATTAAAAATAATAAATAAGGATAAATTTGGGGGGGGGGGGGAATTTAATGTTCTCTTGAAATTTTCAAAGTGACAAATATTAGGAACAAAAAAAAAATAAAATCTCTAATACGATTAATATTATGGGATATGAGGAGTACTAAATATTGATTAAAAAAACATTTAGTGAAAGAAGTTTAACGGTAATTTTGTTCGAAAATAGGAAAAAAAATCAATCGGAGCTTTCTCGAAATTACAACTAATTTAATGTGTTTTGAGGATGTAAAAATTTATTTTAAACATACTTTTCAATAAAAGCTCCTGAAAAACGTGGTACAAGGGGAGAATTCTGACAACTAGAGCCTTTTTTGCATATATATATAAGTAAAATTAATTAGTAAATATTATATATATATATATATATATAAAATTTCTTAGCATATGAATCGAATAATTTCCTGATTTCAAGCCACTCAACCATCACTAAGTATATAAAAACAAATAAATCAATTCGTTTTAGATGATTTATATATGTAGATTAATTGCATGGGGGTGTGACATTAACGTGTCACATGACATGACCAGCTAATGTTGGTGATGACATGAATATGAATGGTCACGTGACCAGCTAATATGGAAATACATATATATATATACAGAGAGAGAGAGAGAGAGAGAGAGAGAGAGAGAGCGAGAGAGAGGCCAAAATATTGTTGTTGCGTACAATGAAGCCTAATGCGCGGGGGGCCTTGCCTTAGGGCTCACGCCAGGACAAATATATATATATATATATATATACGTATATATATATACATATATTATATTGTTGCACAATAGATTGATTGATTGTACAAAGAAATTTCCTATAGTAGTAGTCGGTGGCAATGTTGCTAGGATGCTTGTCACTAATTTGTTAGTAGATGCTCATGTATCGTTTTAGTTTTATTTTAATAGAATTTAATATAAATTCATCATAAATATTTTATATATATAACAAAATTTATTTATTATAAGTTTTTCGTTGATGAAAATAGCGTTTTCTTTGTAATGTTTGTCTAATGATTCACTCAAATTATGATTCATAAAAATTGTTTTTATGTTTATTTTTATAAGTGAAGTCAAATTGTTTATTTTTATAAGTGAAGTCAAATCAACTTTTGCCGACTTAATTAACCAATTTTTATGCTTAGTGATACAGACGTGCCCCTTTTATATTTTACTGTATATTTTATTTAAAATAATAATTTGAATATAGAACTGCACCGATCATGTTCAACCATGTTTTTTTTAATAAGAATATACTCAATATTAAGGAGATTTTATACAATTTAACAAATAAATTTATCATTAAAATATAAAACATGTAAATTAGATATATATTTTCTATTTCTTTTTGTTTTTTAGAAGTCAAATCAAATTGTCAATTTAATGAATGAAGTGCACTATTTGTGATGCACTTAAGTCAATTATGTTTCAACCCCAAGCAATCGCATGAGTGGGTGTAATTCTCAGCTTTTTGGACACGTTTCCACGAAATTGAAGTTATTAAAATCAAAATGTCCTGAAGTTTCCAAAACAATTTTCTCCTACCAATTACTTAAGCATGTCACATATGTGGGGTGTGTGTGTGGGGGTGGGGGGGTGGGGGTGGGGTTTAAACTATATCTATCCTTCTATAGGGTCTTCTTTGCATGTAGGGATTCGATTGATTAGTGAAACATTCGTTGCTTAATTAGAATATGTTTCAAAAATAGTTTATATTACGTTAGCTTGCATGGATTATTAAGTTAAGATATCGAAAAATTTGGTTATGATTGCTTATTCTTCAAACTCGTGATGAGTGCAAATGCCAACTTGAACCTTAACGTTTGTTATTACTAGCGGAACTAGAATTTGACGTGTCTGTCGAAATTTAGTTGGAAATTTTCGAGGAGTAATTTTAACCAATGTTTTCCTTCGATTTCAATTGTCTTTTTGTCTTCTACAATTCAATTATATTTGTTTCTAATCCCTTAATTACATATATCTTTTTTTTGAAGAGTATATTTCATTCAACTACGTCAATAACTCATTTATTACTAATCAAAATATTACACCATAATCTAAATTACAAACCAAACTATTTCATCTAGCTATTATCAAAGTAGAACAAATAAATACTATTAAAGAAAAAATAAGACCCACATGTTTTGATAGGAAATCAAACCCAGTAACTTATAGTCTTGGGACCTCAGCTTCGCTAATCGAGGTAGACCTCATCGGCTAATCCCTTAATTACATATCAAGATTGTGAAATGTGATTTGTTTTTAAAACTAACGTGATTATTTATCGTGTGCTTGTGATGTTATGGGCTTGAACTATACCAGCAAAACAATCGATCAATTTAATTCATAATGCTATCATATGCAATTCTTGCAAGTAAACGAGCCATATAGGTAGTATGAATTTTTTCTAATGTGCAGATGCATATAAGTATCTGCAATTTTTTATCCGAAATAAAAGGAAAATAGTATGAACACTACTTATACAAAACAAAAACCATATATATATATATATATAGATAACATTTAGAATCTCAAGATTTTTTCTAACATAAGCTTGTCTTATATTTTTCCCCAATGATGGGGTGGAAAAAAAAATGCAAAGTCTAATTGCAAATTTTGAGACTAAATTCTCCTAGGATTATTTGTATTTTCAATCTTTTTGTCGGTCAATTTTTGTACTTCCAAAACATGGAAAACTAGAGAGAGAGAGAGAGAGAGTGAGAGAGTGCAAAATCTATTGAAATGAAGGCAAAAAAATTGGTGCGATGAAACCGAGATTTATTAGGGTGTCTTGTCCCACAAGTTGGACGGACCACTTTTCCAATTTTACATGAGG